>JAVSBT010420732.1:0-10631 GCA_033118115.1 Pharyngocirrus eroticus
TTATATTCGATACAATTGGCAGTATTTCAAAACCAACATTTGATGTACACTTTAGGGGGGGGGGGGTCAGAAAAAAGTGTCAGTTTGTACACTTGGGTTAATGATGACAATTATGGTTCGCCCCTTATGCTTTATTTATTAATAAAAGAATAAAAAACCAATTTTTTTCATATTATACAAAATTATTTTTATTTCCCTCCTTCCTTCCCTCAACTAAAATTGATTTCGTTTCGAAAAACTAAAAATTATAAAACTCCTGCCTTAGCTTTATGTTAAATTAACATGGCAACAAAATCATAATGGCTGTTGAAAGCTGAGAACATTTATTATTGAGACTTAAAGTTATTGATAGATTTATTGGTATATTTATTGCTTAATCATTGATATTTGTAAACTTCATAATCAATTATTCATCATATGAATTAATCTTCAATTTGACATATTTTGTTTGTAGGTGCTCTTGCAATCAAACCTGATAAGAAATCTCCACCACAGAAAAAAACTGCTTCTAAAATTGGCATGATAGCTGGTGGAACTGGTACGTATAACAGTTTAAAAGGCAATGTACATATAAATATAATGAGTTCAAATACCCACTTTTTGACAAATGACATTAACACAACTGATCATTTGTAACTTTTTGATAATGCAGGAATAACCCCTATGCTGCAACTGATCAGACAAGTTTTCAAGGACTCTGATGATGATACTGAGATATATCTGCTATTTGCAAACCAGTCAGAGGAAGATATTTTGCTTCGCCCAGAGTTGGAAGAAATTGAATCTGCTCACAAAGATCGTTTCCATTTGTGGTTCACTTTGGACAGGGCTGAAGAAGGTTAAAATCATTGTTTTTTCTTTTGTTTCTTTGTAAAAAAGAATACTTATGCATTTTAACAAAATGTACAATTTAATTTTTAGTATAAGTAATTGAATTAGAACTATTATACAATCCAGGATAAAAACTAAAATCAAGTATCAATATAGTATGTAGTGGGTTGATTAGGAAAATTAAAAGGCTTATCAACAGTAAACTCCTTCACTTTATAAAGCAACTTTTAAACATATAAAAAATTGCCTTGGCATTACACAACAATTTAAATCATCTTTATTTTTAGGTTGGAAATACAGTAAAGGATTTGTCAGTGCTGACATGATGAAAGAACATCTCCCATCTGCTGATGACGACTCAATCATTCTCATGTGTGGACCTCCACCAATGATTCAGTTTGCATGTATGCCAAATCTTGATAAGCTAGGATTTTCTGAGAAACAAAGATTTGCCTTTTAATTTATTACAGTGTGGATATATATTATATCAGTATATGAGAGAAATGGAATGAAAGAGTAGTTGTATATTGGACTATTAAGAAAGTCAAGGGTTGAAGAGAGACTGAAATATGATATTTCCTCAATTATGGAGTGCTAACTAGTGTGTAGAGAAAGAAAACACTTTATTTGGTTGTATTTATCAAGCTTAATTATTATGCTTCAGAAACATTTATTCATATACATATAAGGTACAAGTTATAATAATGGTATCTTGGCCCTTGTGGCAAACTCTTCCTTATGATGTATCTGCTATGAACATACAATCTCTACCCTCTTTAGGAAGACTTATTCACTTTATTGAATGATATGCATAATTAGTATTACTCCTGAGAAGCAGAAAAGGATTCTTAAAATGGCTACTGTACTAGTCTGATAAGTTTCATTGTATCTATTATGCAATATTTCACCAAAGGGGTATCATCAGGCAATAATCCTTTGGTTATACCTTATGCATGTATATGCTTGAATTGGTGCATTCTTTCAAATATTATGCATAGTTAATATTAATATTATAAATGTCAAAAGTAACAAAGTTTGTTAGACATTTAAAAGTCATCTGTAAAGAAAAAAATATTTTCCTTTTTATATGATGTGTTATTTGCAATTTATATTGATTTTGTCACATTCATTTAATTGCTGACTGCATCATTTGTGATATATTTCAGAATTTTATTTATTCAGATATCAATCCCAAAGACAAGTCTTTTAAGCAATTAGTACTTTTCTTGATAAGTGATTATATCATATGATGCAGACAGACCTATGTCATTTAAAAGATCTAAGTGATGTACAGATACAATTTCAAAAATCTTTGCATGTGACTTGAAAGTAAAATTATTTGTATATGGATGTTAATTATGCTTGTGAATGTATTCTCTAACATCGTTTGATGGCACTCTGAACCGAACATTCTTGTCTTGACATTTCTGTAAAAGTCACTCTTTTTTGTTCAATCTACACCTTTGATATGAAAATAGATGAAATTATGTAAAACAGTCAATTGGCAAACAAAGCCAATGTCATGTAATATTTCCATTTGGAACTTTATTATTCATCTAATATTCAAAATAAGGCTGCATGGGTAGTATTTTGGGGGGAAATAAACTATTTTTGATTTACCCAGATAAATACTGAATATTGCCATTTCAAAAATTATTCTTTTGTAGTTTTTTGGCAGAGAATTGTATTTTTTTTGTGAGCTACTTATTTCTTTTGTAAAACATCAAATTGCCTTCAAAGTGTTCTGCTTTGGATTGGCCCTTGAACAAAAAATAAAAAAATAAAATATCTTGTTTACAACTGTTTGTTGTTTCTACAATTATCAGAGTTTAAGTTAATCCTGTGGTCCAATACAGATTCACCTGTTTCCAAATGATGCTCAAGGGAATAAAGCTGTGGAAGCAATAACATAAAGTTAATAAGAGTGCCAAGTTGAGGCAATTACTTAATTGTGTGAAACATGTTATTCGAATGATTGTTGGAAATCTTCCAGGTCCTGGAAGACCCTGTGAGCATACTTTTGCTAATTGTCTCTAAATGATTACGAAGGGATTATCACATCTAGACTATACTATAATCAGTCAAACAAGAAGATAGAAATGAAAAATAATGCATATGCCCAAAATCCAACAATTTTGTCACATTGATACACTAGTATTATTTTTCTAGTTCAGTTAGCATTAGAAATTTATCAGAGCATTTCTTTCAATGGTTACACTATACGTTTACCAAATAGTGTTTGTCAAGAAGTTTGGGACAAAATCCCAAAGTAGAAATACCTGAGAGAGATAATGGGATAAAATACTACCAAATTTGATTAAATATTAATTGCTACAACACACAGAATATGAAGGAAAGAAATTGACAAATAAAATGTTTGTTTACAATAATAACAGCAAAGGGCTATTACACACAAAAAAAACCATGAGAATACACTTTATTTCAAGAAAAATGGAAAAACAGTGGCCAGTGAGAAATTGCAAAATCTGAGGGATGTCGCATACTTTTTAAAGGGGGTGAGGGATGACATTTTTGAATTGTTTGGGACTTGAGATTTACAAATAACATTTCTTGGGAACTGGGATTTGGGTTTTTTATTTTGTGGGGCTCTGGCATCAGACCCCCCCCCCCCCCCTCTTTTTGCACGGTCACCTAGTGTCACTCACCATGCACATAGATAGGGCATGCTTACTTATATTCAGGAAATTTGTGTAGAGATATTCTTACCGCTTTCCAATATTTGTGAATGAATTTTTTTTTATTACAACTCTCCTAGACCGGTTGCTTAGTTACACTTACAGTATTTAAACCAGTTGAGAGATCAATTGCTCTATCGTTATAGTAAAGTTATTAGATTCAATCCATCTGCAGCAACTTTAAATAATCGATAAATTAACAAAGACAACAACAGCAGCAGCATCAGAAGCTTTCACAAACACCCTTCAAGGTTAAAAAGGAGATTTTATTAAACCAAAAAGACCATGGACCACGTCTGACTGCTCCCATGAAGATCAATGATGTTTGCCTTTGAGAGGCTGAGCTGCTTTTTTGACTTTGCTCCACAACGAAGGAAGTGGGAGTGTGCATATATGGAAGTTTCAAATTTACAAACGTATCATCGATTTATTCAAGTCTTAAAAAATATCTTTGAGTTTCCCCTAATCCACGTTGTGCTACAATGAGCAGTTAGTTTATGACAAAGCTGTACTGGAATACCAATATTCAATAGCGGCATAGGAAATTCTTAGAATCAACAGAACTGTGTATCTGGTCCAAAACGAGGTTAAACGCTCAAACTTCCAAGAAGTACGGTGCCAAAACATGTGAAAAGAAAAAAAGTTGGGTAAGTTATAAGATAATGTCGAGAATATTAGCATGAATGACAACATATTTGTTCGATCAGATTAAAAATTATTATTCTATAAAGAGTGTTGTGGAAAGCTTTAAAGATCGATGTGTTTTTCAAAGAGCTGAACAGTTTGAACGGCAACAGGAATGCCAAAATATTTTAGTTTGTATGCTTGCTTTTTGCAATTGCTCTCTTATTTTGCGAGTCAATGGAAGCATAGTTTATTGGAAAAGCCTTTTCTCATGACCTTGGATTGGGAATATCTCTTTTCAGTGAGAGAGCTCTTTGAACGATTCTATCAAATTTTGTTGTGAACGGACTGTGTTATTCCGTGAAATGTAAAAAAATACTGAAATTTGAATCCAAGACTTGTGGCAAAAAAGAGCCTTGTAGACAGCAAAGATATTGTACACGTTACTTGTGCCAAGAGCCCAAAGAATACATTTGTATGGCCTTGAAATCATTGCAAATACCTGAGAGAGTTCATTGGTGCTATTTTCATATTTCCTGTTGCTTTCTGTCTGTTGTATCGACAAGCTCTAAAACGGCCCATGAATTGCAATATATCAAAACAAATCAAATCAATATACTTTAGCAAATATTTATTTGACTTATTGCATTTTCTTCTTTACTTGATTTTTTTTGTTGAAAAATGTTCTGAGATAAACTTCTAAAGAAGCATACATATTATTGATAACTCATAAGTCTTTAACTTTGATTTTAGCCTTTACTCATTCACATGCAGTATTGAGCAGGTTCTGTTTGAATGAATACTCATTATACTGGATAGCCCATGGGGTATCTAATCATTCTATTTCTGATCCCCAGGTCAAGCAATCAATGAGAGATCTGCAATAAAAAGAAAAAAGGTATGTGGACAGCATTATCATGCTACTCAGGACTTTTTGTATTTTGGCTTTAAGTTATGAATGATGATTATAAATAATTTGATATCATTAATTACTATGACAATATGGGTGTGGAATACTGAAAAAAATTGAAGATTGTGAAAACAATGTTGGCCCCCTGTTTATTTATGAGTTTGCTTTGAATTCCAGTTTTTAAGTACAAAAAGAATAACATCTGACCATGGCTACCAATACAAATGCTTCAAATATAAGGTTTGTGGTGTGTCCAGCTGAAGAGGATGGTGGAGCAATCACTGAGATTCCTTTAGATAATAGAACAAACAATAGTGTGGGTTCTAAAGGTAAGTCTATTCATACTTTCATCCAAAAATTTGATCTGGTTTTTGTAAGATATTTTATGGAAGAACTGTTTCTTTATGAAATAAATTGTTTAATTATGGAATGTCCTGCGTAAAATAAATTGATTATTGCCAAACAAGAAGCTTTCAGACACTAACAGAAAGTATTCAATTATACTTTTTTCAATGTATTTGTTATATGGACAGGGGGTAGATATTAAGGAAATAATTTCAGAGAGTGAGAGAGCTGTCTCAGACATTCAAGAGAGTTTGTAAATGTTATTGTTGAATTTTGAGACTTTTTCTGAACCCTTCTCTGGGGAGGGGATGCACTGAGAATGGTTGATACCTTTACACAATTATGTAAACAAATAAAAGGAGTTACAATGTAAATAAGGTTACACAAATCCTAATTTTGAAGACAAGTGGTAATTTGATTTACACCAAAGCTGTCAGCTTTTTCAAAACATCTTTCTACACCACTATATGAACCATTTTCTATATTTCACACTCCACTTTTATACTTTAGGAGTATTGCCATGAAATGGAATTTAAGTAATTTCCTATGTGCCTGGTGGTAAGGATTATTGTCATAATGTATAGTGAAAGTGCATAAAATGCTATCAAACATTCTAGATAAGAGGCAAAGTCATCAATTTGCTAGGGACATATTTTTGTTTTTGTTGAGATACTATGTGGAAGGGTTCTCACAAAGAAAATACTTCTCTTGCCAATAGTTACTGTAATGCTTCCATAGCATGTCTGCAACCAAAAGTCTTTTAATATACATCCCATATTATTATAATTTATATCATATGTGTGAACCATGAATTGGAAAATAAAACATGTTCTCAATTTAAGGCGAATCAAGATTATTTTACAATCATGTACATTATATGATAACAAATAATTGTAGATTTAAAGACTTGAAAACTATGTTAGCCAAGATATATCTTCAATGTGTTGGATATTAATAATATCTTCAAAGGGTCTTATACTCTGGTGTATGTGATTGTGTGGAATATTTCATAGGTATCTAACATGTGAATGTACAAATATTTGCTTCCATAGTAGGTCTATACAATTCAGAAAAGTTTTATTTGATGACAAGTGTTTGATAATTTCCCAGTGTAGATTATGTCTATTCTTTGGCATGTTCATGCTTTCAAGCTGCTACTAAGTGTGTTTTCTGGGATCAGGTGTTAGGCCCAGAATTAGTATAATTTGTATGTGAAGATTAGATAAAAGTTCAAGTATGGTGCAACTAGTGAACTAGTGTGGTGGAACTAGATGTTCAATATACCTTATATATGGTGAACACAGAAAAGTATGCTTCTCCTACATACAATGGTATAAATTTCATGAATGAAATGCTGTAATTATTATGATTTTTTAAAAAAATGTTGTTATAGTTTTTTCAGTTTTGAATGCCATTGTAGAGCTGATTTTATCTTTCTGTCTGTGTCTATATTTTGTGATTATGTTGTGTAAAAAGGTTGCCCCTTTTCAAGATTGTGCTCAAAAAGGATAATTGACTGTGACTGTTATTCTGTGTTTGATGCCATTTCTCATTTAGTTAATCTGCCATAGCTTAAAGCTAAGATAGGAGACCTTCACTTGAATTTGTACAGAATAGTTTCTGATCTATCGGCCATGTGTTTGATGCCATTCCTTATTCAGTTAATCGGTAATGGGTTTTATCTTATCTGTTGTTCCTCCGGACACTTCTTGTTGAGCATTCCTCGCTGATTTATACCTTTGCGTGACTTTACATGCTACAAGTTGCTTCTTTGTCATGCAAATAATCTTCTTATTCTGTTAAATGAAATTTAATCTGATCCAGGAACCTTTCTTTAAAAGGCAGATTATTAAAGGTAGTATTATTTGTTAATACAGAATGGCCACAATTCAACCTTAATAATAGGCAAAGACTGTTAAATTGGAGTAGATTAGATTTATTACATTGTCATGTTCTTTTTCTATATGAATATGAGTTTTTTTTTAACTGAACCAATATTGATTTGTTTTCCTCATTCATATAAGTTGATCTCTTTGATAACATGAATTGGAACCACTAATACCCAATTTTCATTATTGTTCATATTTTTCCTGTCCTGCAAGGTCTTGTTTGTGTTATTTGTGTTACGCATTTAAATGCAAATAGAGCATAGAAAAATTTATCTTAACATGATAATGTGATAACAATATATTCATGGAATATCTTAGTCTACTTCTAGTGCATTAAGGACAACTGGGTGAATCAAGAATGGTCCAAGTCAGTAGTGACTTGAAAAGTAAACGGTTATGTCCTTACATGAAATAAACTTGTCTTTAATGGTCACCATTCACATAATATTTGTAATTCAGTAGGCAGCCTAAGACAAAGGTTTCATTGAAAATAGAAGAAGGGGTGGTATTTGTTATTTAGTCAACCTTTTTAGACACATTCTCTATGGAAAGGATCTCATATAATTTTGATGGCCATGTACTTCTGTTTGATGATTACTCTCTGTAGGTTACTAAAAGCATTGTCTCATTATAGCCTGGTTGCCAAGCATAGTGAAAGGTGGCATTTCTGTTGGCAATAAAAAAGTCTTTAGATTATGATCAAATTGAGTAGATTAATAACATTGTCTAGTCTATACTCAGTTGATCCTGTGGTGTTGGGTTGTCTTGAAATATGATATCATCTAGAGTCCCTTTATGCTTGTGGATTCTAATTTACTTCTTATCTGTTTCTATAAAATATTCAAAAGCCTTGTCAAAAAAGGAAGTTCACCTAACCAACTCCAGACACAGTACTACAGATAGAAAGAAATGAATTAGACATATTTGTGTCATGGAATGACTGCTTTCTGACAGAGAATTAATTACTATAATTCTTTTAATTGTAGGAAAAACTATCTTTAGAGATAATCTGTTTTTTATGATAACCCATAAGCAGTACATTGAATTGATTATGATAGCAACATGACTCAAATCTTCCCTTGGCAATATGTATCAGTATACGTATATCTAGGTTGATTCCATTGAAACTCAGGTCAGAGTTCAACAACAATTAATTCATTGCCCTGGGGGCAATCTCTGTTGATTTCATAGACTTCATGTTTGGTGGCATGTTATAACACCCCTACGTGAAAAGATAAGAAGGGATGAAAAAATCAGGAAGCACAACCGTTTGAAATCCCCTTCAAACTGGAAGATTTGAATAGAGCATAATATTATACATTTTCAACCATCAATTCAGAACAAAGTGATACTCCTTCAAGGATGTTTGACATGAAGAAATTCTTTTAGTAGTATTAAAATCTCACTGTCTGAATCTTATATGTAATGAGCATTTTAATTTTGATGTTTTATACAACAACTGTATGTGCATTTGTGAATGGTGAGACACTGAGAGCCAAGTGAGTTACAGTAAAATAGAAATTGATCCAAGCTAGAGGAAGTCTGCTTCGTAATGCAGCCTTAGTAATAGCATTGGAAAGCAAACTTAATGTCTGCAAACTTTTAAGAATGCTTGTATCACAATTGTTTGCTAAGCTAGTTTGAAGAGATATTCTAGGCGCAAACTTGGTGAAGAAAACAAGTCATCTATGTAAAAAGCTAAACGTGAAGCATGTAGCAAAAGAAGAATAATCTTGTTGTCACCCACTTGGAGTCAACACATTCCTGAGTGTTAGCTACAGCTTTACAAGGCAACTCTTCTTTGAAAGCTGTAGATAAGTCATGCACCAACCAATTGCCCAATCTATCAAAGCTTGTAGTGATAGGCTTAGATTCTAGGCTTTTCATTCTTTACCTAGACATTTTAGAATACCAAAACACCCACTTCAATCATTGGAAACATCATTTTCATTTCTGATATTTTTTCTTAGAAAACATACTTGGCTTCTTAAATCTTTTGATACAGTGAAACTTCAATGCATTTTATAAAAAACCTGAGTAATTGGGTTTAGTTTTTAGATGACAAATCTTATTTTTTATTCAAATAATGTGTCAAGTTGTAACCTTCTGGATCAATATATCATAATCATTGAAGATGATACGCTCATCTTTGTTTCATATATAATCGTTTAGTGAGAGAGCTGTCTCAGGCATTCAAGAGAGTTTGCAAATGTTATTGTTGAATTTTGAGACTATTGCTGAACTAGCAGAATATAAAAAGGTGTGGGCTGTTACGCTGGATTTACTGCCTGTGATATATGGTTTAATCAGAACAACAGAATGTCCCAATGGTTGAACTGTGAGTCGAAGAGATTACACTCATACTTAATGTTAAGCCTTTTTCCCTGTTCCTGTTTATATCAGATCGAAACAGTCCAATCAGAAAAACTAAAGGAAATGGGTCTGTGTTGAGGGAAAATCTATCATAGAACCGTAAAAAACACCCTTTATATTAGAATTATTTAGAATGAATGATATATATATATGCACAATTATCCAGAAAATATTTTAGACTAAAAAAATCATCTCATAAAATGGTTAAACACAATAAAAAAAGCCCAACATGGGTGTATTCATATAAAATCAGGGAATAATTTAGTGACTCAAAGTTTTAGGATTTTGTAAAGCAGTTTGTATCTCTGCAATGTTAAATCTAATGACATTTGCATAGCAGTTTGGTAATTTTGTGTAGCAAACTGCTATGCCAATCGAGGTCAATTATTCCCTGAAAATATGAGGGGTTTTATTGACTTGAAAATGAACTCCCTTTTGTTGATGTGCCTGTAAAGTACACTATTTTCTTGTAGTTATGACTAAACATCAGATATTTGCTATGAATAACTCAACAGACAATAGTACCTTCCAATTATCTGTTTATATTTAAGGGGGCATGAGGGTCTAATAGTTTTTTTGATATGCACGAATAATAAAAAATAAAGCTATAAAAGTTTATATTTTCTTAGGAACATCCTCAGCCACAGTTTGCTATGACTAAAATTGCTCTGCCCTCTATCTAACATATAAAAAAAACACCAAAAAAGGGAAAATCAAAAAAAAAAATGTTGTTAATTTTTTAGGCCACATGGAGATTTTTTTAATTTTAAGATATTAAAAAATCAAAAACATAATCTTTCAGAGCATGTTGTTAACTTTAATATAATTTCTCAGAATTGTTATATCCCTTTTCAAAATGGAAATATGACTATTTGAAGTGATAAAAGTAAAGGCGCTGTCACACTATAACGTATTTTCCAACGTATGAGGATTTTTACCTAAACGCTGGTGTACGTTGACATA
>JAVSBT010420843.1:0-10629 GCA_033118115.1 Pharyngocirrus eroticus
ATAGTTCGTATATTTTTCTCACTTATCTTGATTACTTCTAAAAATATTTTTTATTGTCACAACATTGTTTATTTTGCTCCATCTCAAGATAAAATAGTAAACATTCGACAGTCCCATTGTTTTACACCATAACATTAATAATTGCACGTATCTATTTGGAGTGGCCTCATATGGAGTTATAGGTAAGCTGCACCCATTGAATGGGATTAGTATCTTTTCGTTTTTTTCAATGAATTGAATGAACAAATCTCTTTACTGATTTTATTTTTTGTACTCGATAGTATTTCTAAATCTAAGTGCTGTTGAAATGATACAAAATAAACATAATAAGGTCAAAGGACAAGTATTGAGATCAAGTAAATAGAAAGGAAGTATTTATCCTAATTATAGGTTGTATACTTTATTTTCTATGAGCTTCTTGAGAGGAGTCATTCATATTGGAGGTTTCAAGTTAACACTGTACGAGTCGTAAAAAAAACCCATTCAATAGCACGTTTTCTCAAAATCTAATCAGTGAACTTTTCCAGATCTACTTAATATATGATATAGATGCAATCAATAACAAGGCAATGAACTGAAAAGTCATGTCAACCTAGGTTTTGTTTGGTTATAGATGTATGCGTGGTTATGCTGGAATGACAGAAGGCTTTTGATACTGTTAATGACACATTCCCATTATAAAGATCACTGTAACAGTTGGGTTCAAATGTCATCATCGAGGGGGTCAATTCTATACATACACTGGAATTCCCTTTTTGTCAAATGTCACTTTTTTATTTGAAACTGATAAACGTTGTGGGAAAACGGTTCATCATTGAACAGACTATCCTGGTAAAATATGTTACAAATGAACATTAAAATAAGTAACAAAATCCTCGAGATCGTGATCCTTTAATTAATTTCAAACTGTTTACTTTAAAAATTGTTCTTGAATGCAACAAACACTTCCAAACATAAGGTGTACAAATAATAATTCATGTATATCATGATTTCAAAGAATTTATCGTTAATCCACTCATAAGGTCAAACCACTTGAGTGACATATTACTGTCTATAGGCAGGTATATTGTGTATAGAAAGGAAGTAAATTCAGGACTTGATTCTCAGAATCCAGTGAAGCATAGAACTTTATTCAAATGTCGTCTTGAAAAGCACTCGAAGTTATGATGTTTGCCTGACAATTGACAAGTGACAACTCCCATATATCTTTGATACAATACACTGTACTGCCTGTGTTAGAGTGTGTATAATATTAGACTTCTATTTGAAATACAACTATGTATACAATACTGACAAAACTGTAATTAAATGACTTGTGCCAAAAGACATTCAGAACAAAGTTTTTTTACTGAGAGCCAAATCAGAGACACAGAGCCCATGTCTAGTTTTAGCTGTCAAAGAGAGTCAACCGTACTATTGATATGAGTATACTTGACTTCCCCAGGTGGGAGTGACTTCCCCAGGTGGGGGTGACTTCCCCGGTTGGGTGTGACTTCCCCACAGGTCAACCTGACTTACTAAAATGCTGGACTCCCAGTTGGTCAGTTATCTGAAACTAGACATAGCGTTAGGCTTTTATATGTCGGCTGACCCTGATTTGGCTCTCAATGTAAGTGCAATGGATATACACTATGGACGAATATCTAATAACCACGTACGAAATGACACATAATTATACATACATGTTGGAATATATTGAAAACTTCAGTAGTATATTAAAAAATTCGATAAAATCAAGTTTCAAAAAGAGTTATGATATAATCATGAAGAAATGTATAAAAAGACTACCGTTTCAAAGATTCAGATCTTAAACAAAATCATGGTACAAAATGAGTTATTCTTCACAAAATAATGAATGCCATATTAAAACAGCTAAATCAACTTACACTATGCAAATACAACTAACATTTGAAGTGAAATAAGAATGATAAATAATATAAAACAAACCAAAAGTAAAGATAAAGAAAACTATAACAATTGTACTCATACAACAGCAACTTCTACAAATAAAAAAAGACAATTTACAATAACTATCAACATGACAATACTAATTCTTTGTTTTGTAGAATACCTGTATACATTTATTTTGTTTACAATTCCATTTCAGGATACAGGCTATATTTTGCTACAAAATCTTCTAACTCTTTACAGAATATCAATATTTACATACTCATTAAATGAATTAGAATATTCTTTAAAGGTACAAAGTAAAATATTGACAAGGTTGTATGAACTGCACGTTTTCAGAGCTTACTTGAACATTATAATCCATAAATGCACAGAGATCTGCAGGGAAACATTTCCTCAAAGTACAAAGCACATAAAACGAAAAACAAATTGAAAAAAAATGGTGTACTAATAAGGGACTCTACGTGAGTTCAATAAACACATTTTCTGTTTTTTTTATGGAACATTATTATTATATAACACATTATCAAATAACACAACCTGAAATAAAACTGAATGATTCCCAAATGTGGTGTCCATCTTGTTTTAGATAGATTTAATCAATCGTATATTCACATAATACTACAGGCAAAACTTTTGCGCTGCTCTTCTCGGCGGCGTCTTTCTTCTGCTGCTTGCCACTGAAGGAGGGTATTTAATGGGTTGATGTAGTTATTTTGCAACCAGGACATTTTGAAGGTCATGATCTTGTGCACGCGTTTTCTTTCACCTCCAATCACGATGCTTTCTGCAACCATCAGCGTATGGCTTACTGCACTCAATTCGAAGAACTCATTTCCAAATTCACCGCACAATCTGTCGTTTTGGAATATCACCTTATTGTTCAACTCATCGGGATCAAACAGAAGGCAGAGAACAATAAGTGTCTTAATGTCGTCATTAGATAAAAAGTTATAGTTAGCGTAGTTACTTAGACGGTTGATCTCTGGAGAATTCATATTAAAAAGAATATCAACACATCTGAGGTAATACATTAGTTTAGCTTTTGGATTATTTGGCACTGAAGCAACATTTCCAGTTCTTCTAAAACCATATTCAGTGGATCCCAAAAAAGCAGCCATTTTCTTTTCCGAGAGTTGGTGCCCTGTAAAAACAGTAATTATAATTATCACAATTATGCTTGAAATATCATAACCCTTCAAACAAATTAAATCTCACTTTTGAAAAACTAAAATGAAGAATTCCAGCTATATCAATAAAGGGATAATATTTATTTTAAGTAAAAAAAAAAGAAAGATAACATAAGGGAATATCGCACAGTCATATGAAATTCTTAAGAATAAAGGATAAAAATGTACATGTACAATGATATACCTTACTGGCAAGTGAGGTGTAACCTCTCAGTCTCATACTTGTGATGATTTAAAACATAGATTTAGAAAATTAATAACAACAAATGTTCATTGTTTTTTGATCAATCCCATATGTGTCCGAAACCTGCTTAAGCATTTACATTCAAAAATATGAAAATTAAAAACATACCTTTATTCAATTTAAGAATAGATAACTATCTTGTTGTAGCAGCAAGCTGTGTGTGGTCGTTAGTATGTATCACCGCTTATATCCTTCTTGTCTTGAAGAAAATATTGGCTCATTGCCCTTAGATAACTAGATATCCACTAGTTTTAGTCACAACAATGCTTCTTATCTTACTTTGTAGATTCATATTGGATAAGTACATATTTGGGTCTTCCCCCAAAACCATAGGTCCAGCTTTACCAATTAACATAATGTTACAAATGACATAAAAAAGCAGGAACGAAATGCTCCACCAACAAATAATACAATAAGAGCATATGAAGTGTATGAATCTGCCAGCATTTTGCATATTTTATTTTATATCATTTGATTCAGCAAATGTCATGAGGATACACAAATAATACAATATATCATAAAGGAATGGAAATACAGTGTTATAATTAAAAAGAAAACCTCAAAAACTAAAAAAACTGGTATGTAGGAAAGAAGATTTAAGAGTAGCATTTGCTTCGGATAGCCCAGAAAAATCTGAATCTTTAAATAATTCATTCTGTTTATGTGTAATTAATGAAGTGAAAAATAAACTATATCTAATCCTTTCTCAAAATAGCCACAAATGATCACCTTGAGGAAATTTAAGTTTAATTACATCAAAAAATCACTTATAAATATCCATTTACAGCATATTTCTAAAGCTTTGAAATCATGCATAATAAACTGTTAAAGAGAAGGAAACATTTCTAGGTCAAAGTATGGGTCGAGGTCAAGTTTTGTATTGAACTTCTAAGAAAGGAATTTAATTCTACTCATGTATTTTATGTATAGAATGTTAGTAGATAGATAATTTCAATTCATTTAAAAAAAGGTAATCTCAGAACTTGCTTGCCTGATTTCAAAAGAGGAAAATACTTCCATGAGTTATGTAATATAAACAAGCCTCATGCTCTTATAATCCCTAACAGGCATGCAATTATTGTCTGTGGTCTGTCAGAACTTTTGAACCACTTCAAAACTCTTATAAGTGACTTATTCATTGATACATAATGCAAAAATTCACGTGCAACCGAATTTAAATCCACAAGCGATCTCTTCTTTTCTATGAATGAAGGACCCTTTCTGATCAATTTATTGTTAAGCCTATACAATGTTCTGTAGTTTACTAATGTGATTGTTGATGATATAGTAAGTGTTATATAGATAACGAGGAAGCCTTTGTTTAGCTAAAAAGAAAAGTTTTATTTCACCAAGATTAGAGAAACTATTCAAAGAACAAAATTATGCCAGTAGTGGATACACATGCGTATATGCTTGGATGCTATAATCATAAAAAGTATTATCAAAATATTATGATTCAAGGGATATACAATGCAATATTTTGGTTGACAACTTATATATAAACGCATTATATAAAGCTGCCATTTTTGTTCAGCTTTGCCATATTGAAATGATAACAGTTATTTATGTGCAATAGGTATACCATATAAATGTATTTGATGTCATCTCTTTTGTCCTGCATTTCTATACAGTTGAAAGTTCTTTTCATTTGAATGATATATCATGATATAAAGAAATTACTTCGCATAACTGACAACATATTTTCTTTTGTGCAGCTCAGTATATTCTCATAGATTTTACTTTATAAAATGTGTTAGTCAAGATCTAGTGTAAAGGAATATACAGAATATTAGAATCATTTTACTTCTTAATAATAAAGGTGTCCAAAGATTTTCTTTAAGGATTCTTTCGATAAAGGGTAAAAGTAGTCTTGCCACTAACTGAAAATATTTTCTTTGGAAATATGAACAAGGAGCATTTAAAAAATCTCTATGGTAAATTAGCATGGGAAATATGATTAATATTAATACCTATTCAAAATAGCATGTTTTTAATACTCTAAATACTGCGGTTAAGGGGTTATAATTCTTATGATGAATGCTTAAAATCTAGTTACATGAAATATGGCCTGATTGTCAGTGAAGACAAGGGCTTGATCAATCTTCCCAGCCTTATACATGCCATTATGTCAGTATCATTTACCATATATTACTTTTCAAAGTCTTTGAATATATGGGGGTAGGGTATACATAGCATTTACCCTAAACAGCTTTTCAAGCAGCATAACATTTGAAATAAAGATAATCATACCTCACAATGTTATAATGATATCAATTGCATAATCTAAACATCTAATTATAGTATAGAACTAAAAATATATATTTCAAAATATAAGTCTAAAACCAAATCCATGACACTGAGAGAGGTTTGTTTGATTGATCATCTCTCAGGCTATTACATAATAGCACAAGACCTGTCTCTGCGACGTTGTTCTTGGCTACGTCTTTGTGCAGGCGTACGCGTTTCAAGGATAGCCTTTAATGGATTTATGTAATACTTATGCATCCACGCCATTTTGAAGGTCATGATCTTATGCACGCGCTTTCTTTCACCGCCGATCATAACACTATCTGACACCAGCAAGGAGCGGCTAACAGAACTCAACTCGAAGAAGGCATTGCTCAAGTCGCCACACAATTCATCGTCCTGAAAAAACACTTTGTTACAAAGCTCGTCCGGTTTTAGCATGAGGCATAAAGTTATCAAAGTCGTAACATCATCGCTAGACAAGGAAAGATAGTCTCCATAATCGGTGAGGTTCCTGAATTCTGGGGCTTTGTCCATATCGAACACATGAGTCGCACAATAAAGATAATACATCAGTTTTCCCTTTGGATTGTTTGGAATTGTAACCTCGACAGTAGTGTTTTTAATTCCAATTTCTGTCGACCCAATAAACGCAGCCATCTTTACTATTGTTAAAGGTTATTTTTCTTCTCAGCCGGCAGTTTTCAATCCTGAGATAGATAGATATAAACAAAGTTAATACACCACATTAACTTTAAGTGTATTGTATATTATGTGAATTTTACATGAGCCTGCGCATTTAAGTGGAAAATAGTAACACAATGTAGTGCCATATTAGTACAACTCAATCTAGTCTTGATTCCATCTTACCACTATCACGCACACCGACAACACCCCACCCCCCATAAAATCACTTTTCAAAGTGTATATTAACAAAAGCAATGCATATGTAAAGTAAAAAAAATGAAATATAAGACAAGCATATCTACCTTAACTAACGTCAGGTGACAGAATGTTATCCTTTAAAGTATCTCTTTACTACTGGGTGTGGCCAAATTTGGCAAAAGACCAGAAATATACTCATAACCATAGCCCCATAGAAATCAATGACAAATGTCCCATTATGTTTTCATCCTGTGGCCTTTCTCACTAAAATCCCTTTGTATGGCATATGAGTTAGAAAGGAGACAGCAGCAATCACTATACAGATGACAGCTAGGTTAACTATTAACTACAAACTTATAGTTCAGGTAAAGAATGACTACACACTTATTTACTTTGCTTTGCTTGACCAATTGCCAACTTATGTATGGAATTGAGTTAGTTTTATCAATATAAATGTTAAGGATGACACAAAAGAAAGGTCTTCCTCTTGAAACACTTTTTTTTTAATGTTTTATGTTGAGATCATTTTTTACAGCTTTAGTGCTAGTTAGTCTAAACAAAAATAACATAAGTCCTGAAGATTATTGTAAGTGGTTACATTTTTTCTCCAATAAAACGTGGTTTATTCCCTGGCTGTTACAGAATTCATGTGCACCCAAACATGGCTTATTTGCATACTAGCTGTTGTTCAAGTATTTGCAAGATTCATAATGTTAAATTCCCAATGAGATTTTTCAAATGATATCTATATGTTCCTTCATGAAAACTAAAGGGTAATTAAATATATAATTCAGTTGTGAAAGGATCTTTTGTAAAATATTTCCTATAAAGAAAAATAATTTTGATAACCTTTAACAATAAATAAACATGTTTTTGATATTCTGAATCCTAGTATAAACCAAATTTCTGTAACTTCACCAAATACCAATAAAATATGACACACTCAAAATTAATCAGACTGATCTTAATACAACATTTGAAAAAATACATAACATGTTTGTGGTTGAGCGCCCAGGTGGTTTCTGGTACCCCCCTCTTCACCCGGCCAGAAGTAGGATATTTTTTTTTCAATTGACAACCATAATAAAACTATTGATTCATCCTTCACAGAACCTAATTTTCTTTAAGAAGTCTAAACTTTTTCATCCCTCCCTCATTTTTTCTTCTTCAGCCATGAGGTTAACCACAAACATTTTTTTTTTAAAATACCTGCCTCATTTAAATGTTTGAAGTCTTGCATAAATAGGGCTGAACAAAATCAGATATATGTACAGAGACTTGAATTGAAATATAGAGCCAGACAATCATCAAATATACAACTGTGAAATCAAAGTTAGTGTCAAACATCATCAAACTTAAAACCTTTCCTCAGCAGGGAATGTAATGGTTGAGTTCTGGGTTCAATTACATGGTGCACGAGATTCTGGTTCAACCCCAGGTCAAGGCATCATGGTGTGTCCTTGAACATGACACTTTACTCTAGATCTATATTTTGTCAGTGTTTCTTACTATACAAGGTACCTGGCACCGCTTATTCACGACTGTTGGTGTACTTACGGTAAAACAAATTTCAAATGTACAATGTATTATTTGACAATAAAGATTTATCAAAAACAGAGTTGTTTTGTTTAATCGATATTTACATAATACTGCAGGCAATGGTTCTGGGTTGTGCTGCTCGGCGGCGTCTTTCTTCTGCTGCTTGCCACTGAATGAGTTCATTTAATGGATTGGTGTAGTTATTTCGTAACCAAGACAGCTTGAAGGTCATGATCTCATGCACTTGCTTTCTTTCCCCACCAATTAAAATGCTTTCTGCGACCATCAATGTACGGCTAACGGCACTCAACTTGTAGAATCTGTTATTAGAGTCACCACACAATCCGTCGTTTTGGAATATAACCTTATTGTTCAACTCATTCGGATCAAACAGGAGGCAGAGAACAATAAGAGTCTTGATGTCGTCGTAAGATAAAGAGTTGTAGTTACCATAGTGGCTGAGACGTCTGATCTGGGGAAAATCTTCCAAGTCTAATACAGATCTCATGCAGCTAAGATAGTACATCAGCCTGGCTTTTGAATCATCCGCAACCGTTACTACACTTGACGATTTTTGTAAACCATATTGAGTAGATCGCACAAAGGCAGCCATGTTTTTACCCAAAAGAGTCGACCCTATAATCAGACGTTGACAGAGATATTCAAATTATACTTCAAATATCACAACTTGAAATCGATGTAAGTGTCAATGTTGGCAAACAAATAAGAATATTTCAGGAAAGCTTTAAGGATGAGAAGCTTGCAATGTTGTGTCGATCAAAACATTTTTACGAATTAAAAAAAGAACTAAATGCTGTTTTCAGATACCCCTTAGTCGTTTTTAGCTTGTTTTGAACCATAACTATAATAACATGAACATATTTACCTCGATTTCAGAAGTAAGCTATGTTTCTTTCCCTGTAACAACAAGCTGGATATGGAAATCAGTTTGTTTCCAAAACTTTTATATCACGTTTGCCAGGAAGATTTTTTTTGGCACATTGCCTTATCAACCATATATTCATAAGTTGTATTCATAGCTATATTCTTTTTACTGTCACAACATTCTTGTCATTATTGAGCAATACAAATTCTACCAAAGGGAATTCCCCCAATCCCCGAAATAAGTGATTCCAGTTTGAAAGCCAATAATGCCCATCAGGCTGGTGCTTATCCTTAGTTGCTCTCACTGCCCCTAAAACGTTACTTTCCAAGATCTTTTCTGGTAACCATTTAACATTTCCTGGGTGATGAAGGGAATTTTTGACAAAGTGTCTTTCCCAGGGACACAAGCATAGGGCATGGCAGGAGATCGAATCCCAAATCTTCTGATCTATATAGGTGCATGCTTTGTCACTGAGCCACCTTGCTCCAATCGGGTTCGAATTTACTTTTGATAAAAAGTGTTCATAAACATTGACTATTGCTGTTGTCATAATTCACTCATCAACACTATGGATGAATTAAAACCACACTAATCAGTGATGCATTGGCTCCTTTATAATCAACCACTACATAATTATCCCTTAACTTAATTCACAATTGTCTAATATGTAAAATTTATGTAGGGAGTTATGAGCTATGTATTATTCATACCCTTTTTTCAAGAGAACACCTATTCATGATATCCATTATTATCTCTTTAAGGAAACTTGACAGTATTTGAATAAAAAAGACCTCTTCTCTGATAGATATATCTATTCAATCCAATAATATTTGTAATCATGCAGAATAAATTCTTTCAGAGAAGGACACATTACAGTGTCAAAGAACAAGATTAGAGGTCAAGTTTGGTATTGCATTTCTAAGAAAGGAAGTAAATTCCTCTCATGTACAAATGAATAGATTGTTAGTACATGAATAATTTCAAAGCTTTTCTTGAAAAAGGTCAAAAGCATTCATGGAAACTGCTTGACCAATTTCAAAAAAAGATTTTTCGTGGAATCGAGTAAATATTAACCACCTCCATGCACTTCTATTCCAGTACAAATACATTATAAATGCAGGTCAATTGCAAACTGGGTGGATTTTTTATGAGAAAATAATAATAATACAATTTGTTAATAAAATTTACAGGGCAAAAGTGTTTTACTTATTACAATACTAGACAGATACAGTGGAATAAAAACCTGGTAAAATTCAAACAGAAAAACTACATTAAATACTTTTATTCATATTTCATAATTGAATACAGAACAACAACACCTATGTATAGCCTGATTGATCATTTTGTAATTTCTTTATATCATACTTATCTATTCAAGTTTTTTAAAGAAGGTGCCCATTCAGAATTACTGGTCTCCCATGGGACCCTGAACTTTATATAATGCATTATGAAAATAATCAATATAACATGACTATGGTAAAAAGACATTTTTTAGATATTTAAAGCAGAGGAACTTTATGAGAAGGAAACAAAATATGAATACTATTTTACTAAAGCAGAATTTCTTAGCTCATAATCGTAAGATAGAGATTTATATGAAGTACATAAAACATATTTTGTTCGTCGTTAACCCAAGCATTTCGGAGAATAATGTACACACTTTTGACCTATTTCATTTCTTAAGCAATGGTATGGTATTTTTCTATTCATCAGAATATCCATTATTATGA
>JAVSBT010420954.1:0-10625 GCA_033118115.1 Pharyngocirrus eroticus
CTTGGAAGAAACGTGACCAATTAAAACCAAAGGTAAGTGATTAATGATCAATTTGAAGGTTTAAAAGTGTCCTTTGATTTTGAAGCTCATATTGGTACTAATTCAGGCCTGCATCAGGCAGATATAGAATTGTATATTTTGGCATACCTTGATACATTATATTTTTCATCAAATTTATGTATTGTAATATTTTCAGTTATCTAAGAGCATTAATGATTATAGCATTTTGACAAGTAAGATATAACCTATTTTTGTATTCATTTAACAAGAAATCTTTATCATTATAAATATGTATAAATTGATAATTCATTTTTAAAACATACTTGATTTTTCATGAACTGGGACCCTGCTATAATGACAACAATAACATTCCCAATTGATATTGTAAGGAGCCATGCAGCTTGGCCCACTGATTTCATACTTGTAGAGACCTAAAAATTGAGAAGTTAAAACTTTGAATAATTTGTACTGAAGACAAAAAAAATGGAGATTTTAAATTGTTTCTACTTTGAAAGATACACACAGTTTGGAGGTGTGTGGTTTTTGTTTTTTTAAATACATGTACATGTATACCAAAAGAACTGAATAGTTTTTTGTTATAGTAGAATATGACTCACTTCCATGTATGAAAAAGAATATCCAGATATGCAAAAGAGACACTCCCCTAAAGCACAGAGTGCTATCTGTGGGATTTGCCAGAATATGGATAGTGAATTCGGTGGCTGATATTCAACAGATTTTACATAAACCTGAAAACAAATCATGGGTTGGTAAGATATTATGAAAATAAATAACTTACAGCTATGAAGTAGGGTTTGAATCCTAAATGTTTGGAGTAATCTTCAGGGTTTATTCGAAAAAAAAGTAAGACCACACATAGGTTTGTACATATATTATGTAATTAGTTCATTTTCAAAATAATTTTTTTTAATGGAACAGTTATTTAGATAAGTATGATCCCTACAAAACATATTGATGGAGTGTAATATAACCACTTACACATGGTGGTGATTTCAATGCAGAAAAAAGACCAACAATATATGTTCCACCATTTTTTAATTCAACTTCATCATTGCACATTGTCACATTTTGATTTGATATATCTAAGGAATACCTAATAAGGAAGAAATGAAAGTCAAAAGAACAATGAATATTTTTAAAAAAAGAATCGTCTCAAGTGGTAGTCAAATATTATTGTTGCATTAAAAATAGTAGTATTTTGCATACATTTCTTATGCAAAGTACACTCCATACATTTAAAAAAGTGAAATAAACTATCCTTCCAATACAAGTAAAGATGCATTACATATTTATACAAAAAGAAAGTTTATGATAACAAAGTGCATAATAAAGTCTTACTTTCCAGCTTTTATGTTCTGAAACGAAGAGGTTCCAAAGGCTTTGGAGACGAAGTCTAGATGACTGTTGCTACTTCTTAGGGTAGATTCTACTGTATAACTTTGCATCATATTCTCTGAGACCATAGCAGCTATGCTGGAAATTCAAAGGAAAGAAACTGATAAGCCTTCATTTTTTTAAATCCAGTTATTAAGGACTGGGTTCATAGTGGTCTTAATAGTGAGATGGTCTCCTTAGTGAGGCTCAGATTTGAGGTCTTGCTGGATTTTGGGTGGACTTTTTAGAGGTTCTTATAGCCAGGTGGTCCTCTACATGAGTTGCCTTAAGTTTAGGTGAGGTGTTACTGTAGTTCCATTTGGGAGGTTGTTCTTTCAGAAAGGTGTCTATGACTGTCTGACTGTTTCTATAATGGATGTTTTTTCTTTCAATTTTTTGTGGATGTTTATTGCTCAGTTTATTATACTGAGTTGTTGTCTCTAGAATAAGATATATTTTATTTAAATATCTGCTCCGAATGTATCATTAATTAACATGTGATTGCATATGAAATTCTGAGAGTCATTTGAAATTACAAAATATTATGATTTTCGACAATTTATGCAGGGAGAGATTGTTTTGATCAATAGTCACATTCATTTCCCAATAATTCAAACTGGTTTCACAGTCCTTCAATGAATCAGGTCAGTTTACTGATGCCCCATTCAAGTCCATGTACAGCACCAAATGAAAGATTATTTATACCTGACAAACGCAAAACCATCATCTGGTCTTCTTGTCTCTGCAAGAAACTATTAACAAAATGGAAAGACACAGTAAATATCTACATGTAAGCATACAATTGGTGAAACTATCGCGGGTGATACCCTCATTATAATTCATAGTGATATCTATTGATTGTTTAGATTAATAAGTTATAACACATGCATGATATAGTTACACAGTACTCACAGATACAAACCTCAGATGTGAATCTATGTCAGCTATAACTGTGAAGTAACTTTTTCCTGATTTATAATGTTGCGTTAGAATGACTTTTTCATGTGTTGGATATGTTAGTGTAGATATGTTTTGCCCAGGAATGGAAAAATCATACTGCTCCACTTCGATTGTGTTATCACCAGACTTCACTACTAAAAACTGACTTTCCTGTGGTCACAGAGGAAAAAAAATTAAATTGGGAGACATTGGCTGTTGGTAGACACGCCTTTTCCTATCGATTTGAATCGATTTAAACCCTTCTTTTCTCAAATAAAAAGTGTGTCTGGAAGAAAATTCAAACTAAATGAATAAGTTATTTCAATCCGAGGGGTTTGAAAAAAGGAGTTTAAATTGATTCAAAAAGGCTTGCCTAACCACAGCCAATATGCACTAATGGTATTTAAGAAAATATAGGAAGCAAAATAAGACTAAATTAATTAAGTCAACATTTGTGTTCTTTGGTATATCTTGCCATCCCCAAGTGACCATATGTGAGCCACAAACATTTTGTTTACAATTTACTCTAAATAATGATATATTCATTCACCCACATTCAATTGTCAAAAAGAAGGAATACAACCCGTTCAATATGTGTATTATATATCATTGACTTATTAGACTTAGAGCACTAACTTACTTCAAATTTATTCAGAAACAATTCACTTTCATTGTCTCTGATGTTGACTTGATAAGGTGCAGCATTAAGATACTTCAAACCAGATTCATCTTTATCAATGGGACCATTTTGACTGTACTGAAATCATAAAAAAAGATACTCATCTATGTAGGGGTAATACTAACAATAATAACTCTCTTGTTTCCAGTTGAATATTGGCCAAATTCAAGAACTGGTAACAATTAAGAGGGTGTTACAAGTGAAATATTTTTTCACTGACAAGATGTCAGTCAGAAGAGACAAATAACAGAGGTTTCATGTCAAAGATTCACCCAGGTGAAGAAATGGGAACTAGCATATGAGACGCAAAATCTTTTGTAAAAATCTAGATTTGATGATAATAATGATAACAATAATAACAATAATAATAATAATAAGAGTGGGTTTCCGTTATTTAGTGTTCTTTCTTATAAAGCATGGCGTGGGCTGTGAGAACCATAACTGTATTCTTTATTCTATGGCCATATGATAAGACAATTTCATTGAGTTGAAACTTACACTAATGTGAATATGAAGAATTCCTGCCAGGGAAAAAGCCAGGACCAGACAAAACATACCAGCCATCATTCTTTGCAGAGGTCTGAAAAGTATTGATATGTTTTTTATTGATGAAGATATGGAATCACTGTTGCTCATTGTTCTACTTACATGTATAAATATTCAAAAGGCAAGGCATATTTTGTACTTTTTTATAGATAGTATTTAATGTGCATATTTTGAACATTTTGCTAAGAAAGGGCTGAACCAACCTGTTAGGAATACCTAGAAGAGCCAGCAATGGATAAATGAACCATTCTAAGATTGGAATAAACAGGAGGATCAATGCAATGTTCAAGGTTACCATTTGGTCAGCTTTAATGCGTCCAAGTACACCCTAGGATAAAAGAATATTAAAACAAACCCTGGAGAGAGTCCTTGATGGCTAGACACATGTAGGTGTCAAACCACACTTCTTACTTAAAAATCATTCATATTTTGAATTTATTATAATTTATTAGGCCTACTGTGTATAAGGAGAGTTTTACTTTGTACTGTTTTTTTACTATTTTCATGAAACATTAAATGTAGAGGAAAAAAATCTTTTGATTTTCAGCAGTATTGGTTTGCACCCTGATGATGAATATGTAAAAATATTTGAAATTCTGCAGTTCAGGACTTATTTATTTGTTTATTAAATGAACATGTAGATCATATAATTCTTCAAAGGCATATCATGTTTAGGACAAAAGATTTTGATGAAACGTATTTGCAGTTATGGCTTTTAAAATACACTAAACTAGAAATCCGAAATGTGTCTTTTAGCAATCAAAAATTATATGCAAACTGGGGGATGGGATGAGGATTTCAGATCACTCATCTACATACCACATCTCCATTCATATAGGTGGCCTGCAGTGTCCATCTTGATCCATTCTGGTCAAGCAAGGACCATGCTATTGGACACGGCAGCAAGACCAATACCACTGATATCACAGTTTTTACATCAGAAATAAAGGATTTCTAGAGGGAAAAATGTAAAAGGCCTCTTAAATCTTTTATATCTTCTATTTAGTTGGATTTCTAATGACTATTTTAATTCAAATGATAATCAATTTAGTATTTACCAATGTATACTATTCAATTTTCAATTCAAAACTTTATTTCAGACTCAACTGCTGACGCAGAGGTCCATAAAACAAATACAAAAATATTTTACATATATACTAGTATTGAGAATATCAAAAACATGTTTTTATTAATATACTAAAGATGTCTCAAGATTTTTTAAGGATTTCCTTTGACAATTCTGACCCATTTATGAACTATTTACACACTTCAAGGCCACTCTATGTTCATTTAACACATATATTAGGAAAAAGTTTTAAAAATCAGACAGAGACTGACCTCAAATGACCCCTCAGCATAGTCTAACCAATGGTCTTTACTCGAACCTTTTTGTCTTTTCCATCTGTTTTTGCAAGCTGTCTACAATGGAAGGATTGAACAAAGAGTTAAACGCAATGTTTTCTAAGTTTTATTGATTCAATTATTCTTCAAACCTTATATACATGTATATGAATTATGATTGTATTTTTAACTGTCTGTATATACTTACTGTTATGCAGTTTAACATTCTTCCAATGACATTAGTCTTTGGAGATGAAATCTTGTAAAGCCTTGTTCCACACAAGAAAATAGCTGAAATAAGAATATGGCAATACATTATTGTATTTCTGTTATTAAATATTCCAAGATATCATCTGATTATTTTAGCTAGGGCCTTTTTTATAAATATCATTCTCTAGAAACTGAATAGTTCCAAAGCAATGAAATGAATACTAAAAAATGGAGGAAAATTATGATTGAGTAAAAAAATCAGATCATTAACGTTTTAAAATTATGATTGTATGTACGTGTAGTTATTGGTGTGTTGTATGGAATTGCAACTGATGAATGAAACAATCAAAAAATTATTTGATCATTAATAAATTGAGTATTCTTTTATAATCATTGTATAGATTGGCAAGTTGTGTACATGTACATGTACATGTTAAATATTCTCATGCATTACCTAATGAACAAACTGTCAGAATTCCAGGGACTCCAAAGGCCAGTGGGAAACAATGCTGGGTATGGAAACAATCAATGTCAGCTGAAATCAAGACACATCATTGAAATCACCATGAGCATTAGATGGTAGAAAGTTTTTAAGGCTAGGATACACAGTAGTTTTGAGGATTACTTTCACCATGCTGAAAAGTCCCCTATTTTGTTGCTGAAACAATTGTTTGGCACTATGTATAGATGCACTGGCAAAATGTTGCTTAGTGACATGTCCACTTTAGAGAATATAACACAAACACTGTTTTTTTATAAACTACATAGTACAATAATTTTTCTTGAAAAAACAAACTATACAGATGTCTAATTATGACTTGCAATGTTCTTTAAAATCAAACTTATCAATTTACCAAGCAACTTAACAGTCTGTAAGCTTAATGTCACTTGACCGGTCTGAGATACCAATTTTCCTATGCATTAACATGTTATCTGATATTGTGGTTAAGCATTAAGCTTGTAGACTGTTAACAATTTTGACTCTTTGTATCTGAAATATTAACTTATGACTTCAACAATAAAGATGTATAATTATGCTATGCACAATACTAACCTCTCAATATAGGAGTCAATGGTGTAGATATCAAACTACCAAGATTTATGACAAAGAAAAACATTGAGAAAAAGGCAATTTTCTCTTGTTCCTGTACAGAAAGACAAAGGACAAGGGTTGCATTAATTATAAACAAGCAGAGCTAAAAGAAGAAGTTTCAAACAGGCAAATTGCTTTAACATTTTGCTTAAATATATATCTTGTAAGTGTGGTAAACTAAACCCTCCCTCATGACATTCCCTCTTAAAATGTGATGTAAGGGAGTTCTTGAATCTGACAAGTAGTAGGCCACCAGATTCAAGTTGATTGTGATTTTAAAAGAGTAGGACAGTGAAACTTTTGCTCATTGTCCAAAGTATTTCTAGACATATTTATGATGATATTACATGTACTTTATATTGGCTCTATTTTACAAGTTTACCAAAAGGTCTGTCTGAATTGTTGGGGAAATATTAACAACCTCTGCATGACAAGCACCTTTTTTTGATGAGGTTGATTAGTTTTCATGCTCTGCAGAGCATTATGATGATAAATGTGTGTCTTCTATAATTTGATTTTGAACAGCTACATATTAATCTAATTAGAAACAAAAAATCTGCCACATTGTTGCATAATTTATAAAATAGTTTTATAAGCAATTGAATGAATATGATACAAAATATTTTATATCAATAAAAGCTGAACATTGATTTACGAACCTGCTCTGGAGAATACTGGTCTGCTCCAAAGGGGCCAACACAAGGTTTTATTCCACCAGTCCCAACAGCAATTAAAACCAAGCCTAATAAGGGGCCTAACCTTTCAGGGGGTGGCATAGAAGTAAGAGAAAGCACAAGACACCCAACAGCAAACAAGGAACCAAAATAGAGTATTGTCCTGAAATTAAATTGTCATGTCAAGATTGTACAATTTGAATAGGTACTATTCTTTCTCTGACATAATATGACCTTGAGATCAGGGTGAGCATTGCAATATCCTTTTGAGCACCAACATGTGTGGGGGGTGATGATGTCTGGTCCTGCTTCAATCGATCAATTTACATACCAGTGCTATTTAATGGAAAAAGAACAAATACTCCTATATAGAAAATTTGCTGAACCATTTTTTTTTTTTCACTTACTTGTATCTTCCGATGTAGCCATCAGCTATAATTGCCCCGAGCACTGCCATGGAATAAGCCACACCTGGAAATCCATGGTAAACAGCAGTGGCAGAATTCTTGTCAAAATGTAGCCACTCCACCAAAAATAAGACCAGAACAGCTAAAGGAAAAGAAAAAAAATCCTATGACGAGCTTCACAAACTGCCCATTTTATGTCAGGGCTAAGTGACTGTATCAATTCAATTTGAACTGTCCCCCCCTCAAAAAGTTTCAGTCTTTGTGAATTTTGGTCAAGTCTGTGAAGACTGAATATCAATTTTCTCAGCTATCATTACAGCACTCCAAGTTTGGCTATCTTATATTAAAACACATTAAAAACATGTATGTTTTTAATTGAAAAGATTAGGGTCTTATCTCAAACATTGAAGTTTGACCTACATTATGTCACTAATCCATCTTTATTATATTCTTGTAGAAATTATATAGAAATCAAGTTGTGAATCAAATTTGAGATCAATTGCACAAATTTTTGTAAGCATTAATATTAGCTTTACTACATTTAGAAGTTATGAGATCTCTTCTCTTTTGATTTATTGTATAAACACTTCATTTTTGTTTGTTATTTGTATGTTTTTGTATATCACACTATTGTTATGTATACAGGGCCTTACAGAAGAACAGTCACTGACTGATTAGGCCACCCTGTCTAAAAAATGCTTGAAATAAAAATGCATAGCAAAATATAAGTATAGTGTGTAAAGAGTTTTCAATGTTTAATACCTTGCAATATCATATATGTTCATGCAATGCCACTACAATTACAATGTGAATATCTGGTTTTATATCCCAACAGTTTGTGAGACCTGTAAAGTTGTGCTCATACTTTAACAAATAAATCCAATTGATAGTCTATTAGGACTTGCAACATATGTAGGATGTATTTTTTTTACATTTATTATATTTTTATATTTAAAAAAAAATATAGGTGACTTGCAGTTATTGTAAATTATGCTAATCAGTAAACATTGCCTGATGCAACACCTGCTTTGTATATTTACATCAATTGTCTTACCTGTAAGGGTATTTGTAACAGCTGTAATAAGGATCTACATGTATAAGCTGTCTAAATATTATGATTTTGATGATGGAAAAACTGTTAGAATCCATTGCCAACCGATAATTAATTGATAAAAATATAGCAAAACAATCACTTCGAAAATCATGTTGCAAAACAATTATATGTTGTTTAATTTTCGACAATCTTTCTATTTCATCTTCAGAACACAGAGTCATCAGAAAGATTGTGGAAAATTAAACAACATGTAATTGTCTTGAAAATAAATCAAGCAACATGATTTTTAGAGTTATTGTTGTACTATGTTTTAAAAAATTGTTAGATAAGATGATATTTTCCTTTTATCAATATGATTTTTTTAAAATAAATACTATGCATGGTTTTGGACACCTTAATAAATGAATTGGTTAATCAGTTAGTTAGTTAGTTAGTTAGTTAGTTAGTTAGTTAGTTGGCTGGTTTTGGTTGACATACGGGCTGATCGACTGATTGATGGCCCTGATTGATTGATTGATTGATTGATTGATTCCTTGCTTGCTTGATTTGTGGACTGATATTCATATTTGAGTGATTTATAGTACGGTATTTATAAAATTAAGTACCTTTGAGTCCATAGTATGAAAATCTCTCACAGAATTCACAGCTTAGAATTAAGAATACACTTAGTGGATATTTTGAACCAGGACACTGAAAAGACATTTCAAACAAGACAAGTCAAAATGTTACTTAAAATAAGGACACAACAAACCTTGTAGAAACTCTTATTCATGATTTAAAAAAGTGACAACAATTGCATATAACAGTAAATTTGAAAATGTATATGCCTAGTTGATGGAGGTTGTCCCCTAGATTCTGACTGTTGGGTGTCTCTGTGGGACAGTTGATTTTTCTCTTACTGTCCCAGGTATCAAAAAATATCCAATGTGGATTCAAAATACGGAACAGTGGATCTGAATGCATACCTGTAGAAATTGTTTCAGTTTTATGATTTTTCAAAGATTCACAGGCATTAATTTCAATTCAAGTGCTTTATCATAATAGTAGATGTTATCTTTGAAGACCCCCCCCAAAAAAAAACACCCCAACACACACCCCAACAACAACAACAACAACAACAACCCCAACATAGTGTCTGTTTTGGCATACACATGATAGTCTCATTGATGACTTTCATTACATAATAATCTAACATCACATTACCTTTTTGGTGTCATCTTCATTTTTTTCTTTGACAATGAGGTTGGATTCTGAAATATCAAATTATCATATTTTGCTATGGAAGTTTGTTTTTCGTTTTGTGTGCTCATCACCGAAAAATTATTTCAACATTTTCATTTACATCAACTTAATTTCACAGATGATTCTAGCAAGCTTAGCCACCTCCATTTACTTAATCAAAGAGGATTGTACATACCTTCACCAGAAGCCATTGTTCCCTATATCCTCATAGACACCTCCAAATAATTCTCCTGTTTGGATATTAGTTTAATTTTAGTTTATTTTTGACATCGTAGGTATGACAGATTCATTTTAAATGTTTCCTCATTGGAAACCTTGCTTTCACAGTTATTGAGCTTTATCTGATCAATGTTGCACATGATATGTAATAAACTCATAAATCAGTAGCATCCGTGACCAATGTGTTATGTTGCAATGTTTGAAACTGAATAAAATATGTTGTAAGCAGTGTGTAATATGTATTTCTAAACTTGACAAGATGCTTTTGCGTACAAATACAAAAACCAATATTTTTTTCATTTTCATCATGTTGAATTGGACTACCTTTTGTGAGCCATGATAATTATGTTTGGTTTTGAAAGGTAATTCTATTATTTGATATAATGGCAATAAAGAAAATCTTACAAAGGTTTTTCTGAATCATCAAATAATGTAACCAAGAATAACACATATATATCAAAACTCAATGATTTGATATTATTACTATGATGAAAATAAGCTCACTAATTTCTTTGGGCAAATACTAAGTATTAAATTGTGGTTCAGGAAATATATAATTTTGATTAGATTTGTTTAATACTTCAGTGCTTTTCAATGCTTGATTGGTTAGAAAGAATACTCAGGTGGATTGATTGATAAATCATAAGCAATGAACATTGTTTACAGCAACCCATTCTTAGAAGAAATAGAAGTGAAAAAATAAGAAAAGACAAGAGATGCAAGGACTATTAAGAAAAAAACAAAAAAAACAATTTACATGGTGTCATATCCTGTATTTAATCATTAAAAGAATATACATTTTTAGGAAAAAGAATAACATGGAAGA
>JAVSBT010421065.1:0-25325 GCA_033118115.1 Pharyngocirrus eroticus
GGGCCCCAGACCCCACGCCTATTTGGCACGGCTACGCCGTGTTAGGTTTGGCCCCCCCAATATTTTTTCTGTTGCGCCGCGCCTGTGGTATTAAGTATCACTAAATGGTAGATAGATCAACCGTCTCACGAAAGCGTCACTTACTTTATACTCAACCATACAGCTCCTTAATGAATCGATGAATGATCCCCTCAATCCATGTCAGAAAGTGACGACTTCATCATTCATAAAACTGATGTATCCGAAGAATAGTTACATTCTCAGAACAAAGTTTTCAAATCGTAAATTCACCGATGTCTAAAAATATGTAATCCTTCACAATAAAGACAGTGTCTGTATATATTCACGTCTCACTATCCAGATTTTTTTGTTACCGCCTTACTACAAGTTTACCCCTTAGATATTTGGAGTTGAAGTCCTTTTCTCTCACATGGCCATTGTTAGCTTATCTACTCTAAGGGGCACCTGTTTAGCGTCTGCCTGCGTACTACGCTCAACATCGTCCGTACTACTTATTACGCTCGTTTGAAGCTCGATCGACAGAATTACAGGAATTGAAACGTTAATATTGAAAGTAAAAAGTTAACAGAAACTAATACTGTGAACACGTCCACGAAATATTATCTCTTCTGAGTTCACATGCAGCCAAGCTCGCAATAACTAAAGGCTAGTGTGTTTGGATGTACGTTTCCGTCAAAATCGCTATACCATACACAAAGTATGCCATGAGCGAAGATTAAATGGGAACAGTCTTATTCCAGGAAACCCGTAAAATGTATGTTTTACTCCTCTTTCTAGAACCCCCAGCCACCCGTTCAACGGGTTATCTAATTTATTTGCTTAGTTTTTAACTTTAGACATATACACGTAGAACCAATATCAAAAAAAGGAAGTTTGCGAGAGTTCACACAATACAAGGAAATCTAAAAATGAAATAAGAGGGACAATTAACCAATAATTTGTAAGGGTCATTAGTAAAAAAAGAATAGCAAGATTTGCTTAACACTCTTGATAAATTATACACAATAAAAATGGACAACGAAAAATTTAACAATTCATAATCTAAATTTATTACAAGAAGATATTACAATTTATACAAAACAGTGTGTTTCACTCTATTCCCAGAGAGTTACAGAGACACCTGATGGTCATGTCATATAGTGCAATGCTTTCTAGACCCCCTCTTTCTATTTTTCTCCCTCAAAGTTAGAAAATATACTCTGTCCAGACTCTTGAATCTCACTTGTTCTTCTCTGCCATATCTTTAAAATTAAATTATGTAGGTAAAGGCATTATCTCAAAAAGAAATTGTTGGTCTGCATATTTTGTTAAGCACTAAAAAGTTTGAATTGGTGTAGAACTTTAAAGTTCTACAGCTGAATATCTTGTCTTGCCATTTTCACATAGAAAAATAGATTCCAGCTGAATTGAAATGAAGATGCCATTGTCTGAAAAGAGAGTGTTGGTCTGTATGTTGTCAAGTTACTAAAAAGTTTGAATTGATGAAGTAAAGCTCTACAGCTGAATACCTTGTCTTGCCAGATTCATATGAAAAATAAATGCCATATGGATTGTAGTGATAATGCCATTGTCTGAAGCCAATATCATGGAGAGGTTTTAGGATGCGGTAAAACTCTTCGAATTGATCAATTGTTGTTAAAAAGTATTCAGTATGAATTTCAAATGCTAACTGTTTTACAAGATTTAAAGATTTTTCTTGATAGATCTCCAGTAAAGATTCCCATTCGTTGGATTCAACATCTATTTTTAGGAAATCTATAACAACCTGCAAAAACAAGATTTTTTATTACAATATTTGTATTAATATAAGTTTGGCAACATAATTATCAAACATATCTAAAACTAAAAGTCCCTCGTATTCCACAACTTTGAATAGAATTAAAAGACCCCTGTATTGAATATATAAAATAGATAGTGTATGTCATTTTGTTTTGTAATGATTTATCCTTCGATGAATATTTACCATGTAATTGTCCATCTTGCATCACAGTGCGTCTAATGGATTCTCTTGGAAGAGTCCCTGCTTATGTCTGGGTCATATCAAATGCACAATAGGGAGAGAGGTGGAAGGTTTTGGCATTGGACAGATAGCTGCCTGTTATATAGTTTATAAATTCAATACAGGAGTCCTTTAAAAGATTAAAAAAAAAATTCCATAATATCTAAAATTACAGTTCTCTAACATCACCACTCTAGATTTCTACAGAACTGCAAGCATAGAGTGGATTTGATTCTAGTAACGTGCCAAATTAACACTGTGTATGGAAATCAAATCATTTAATAAACTATAAAACAAACTTTCAAATGCTGTAAAATAATACATACTCCACTATGATTTAAAGACTTGATTATTGTTTCCAACGTCAGTAGATATGTGGCATTATATTTGACATTGTAGGGGCCTAGACCAATGGGATGAAACCAAACCTTTTCACTTCTTTTTGAAACTTGGTTGTAACCTTTCATTCTGAAATAGAAACATAAACTCCATGATGATCGGTATTTATGGTAAAAGGAAAAAAGAATAATCAATCTGAAAGTATAGTGCGAATCTCCCTATTATCACTTACGTTGGATCAAAAGAATGAACTTCACATCCATATTTGGAAGAAATAGCATCATCAAAGCTCCAGTCATATCCAATTCTAATAATGAAAAGAAAGGAAAGATATTACTAAAATAGTTCTTGAGTTCATATCAATTGATATAATAATCTTGTTATGTAAATACAAGTAGCATTGCTTCAGTTTTTTTAGATATCACGGGCGGTTTCAATTAACTACTTTTAAGTAGCTACCTCAGGGAATGAAACGAGACGAGCGCTAGTACTCCCGCGCCCGTTAATCCTCCTGTGAAAAATTCCAGGAGCGCTATTTATAGCGCCCCTTAAATAAGCCACGGGTGCATATGTATTCACTGCAATACATAAAGTTTTCATACAAATGAACGTCTTTTTAGGTACATGTGCACTTTCATTCATTCAGTGCTGATATTCTGATCAAAACTAAATAAATTCCATTGTATGATGAGATGAGCTATTTATTGAATGACTTCACAGTGTGCAAAGGGTAAGTTTTCCCTGAGAATACTACCCTATATTAATGATGTTTCATGGTAACATGTATGTTTACTGACTCCATATTGTGGCGGGAGCTACTATGGCTCCCACGGATTCTGCTCGTTTCATTCCCTGCTACCTAGCCTTTAATTCTGTAGTCCAATTACACACACTTAAAGTCAAACTTTGATGATAAGTGCACTTTGAGAGATAAGTAGAACTTAAGAAGTTAATTGAAACCGGCCCCAGGAGATTACCAGTTTACTATTTTTGTGAAAGTAGCAAAACTCACATAAAGGAATAATCATTTAATTTTAAACACAGGAATTATTAAACTGCTCATCTACAGGAATTATTATACACACCCAAATGAATATACCAGGCATGGTATCTTTGGTACATATGGTTCAACTATACACATATCCCAACCTCCATCACCTTTATTTCCTAGTCTTATGGTCCTGCGACATAAAACATCTTTCCTAGATACATATCTTTAAAAAAATAAAGTTTACTTGTTGCTTAATCAGTTTGAGATAAAAAAATATTTTACAGTACACAAAAGTATGTATCATAAAAGCATGTGTTCTGTGTTGAAGACAATAACAAAAACTGATCATTTATTCATTGAAATTCAACATCGCTCCTAGTATTTTTGAAAAAAAACTAACTGATGTTGAAAAATATTTGAAAGACCTGTAGAATAATTCTTCTGCTTCTGGCAGCTCAAGTCCTTGACTAAAAGTGATTTGCACCTCATTTAACATGTGTAGTCCACTTGGATAAGGAACTAGGAAATATGTAAAATGTGGAAATCTCATAAACATGTTTAAATTATTTCATTTTTTTTTCTAACGGTCAAATAACATAAATTCAACGATATCTACAAAACAGCAACTGATAAAAAAATCAAGTTTCTATCCAACGAAATTACAAGAATCAAATAAAAAAATAGATATTTAAATATGCTATATCCTCATCAGATGTGTTTTCAACTATTGATGAAATATTTATACTGTATGCATGATCGATAAATAGGATTTCTAATATAAGCATAATTTCAGTACTGCAAAAGGAAAAGAAATGAGAATAATGATCAATGGACACCACTAATTAAGATATGAATGTCAAAATAGTAGTGTGGAATACATTTTTTTACCTAGCTCACATCGATATTATCTTAACGATATAAGAAGAGTTTATGAGTATAGCTCATTTTCTTATTTTACGGACAGAGTTGTCGTTTAAAATAGGAGAAAAGATCTAATCTAAGTTTTTGTAGATTATCTTCTAGTATAAAGATCATAGAAAAAAACTTAGCACATGTCGCAGAGGCATTCAAGAATCTCAATAAAGCTAACCAATATTTCGATATCAACATAAAGGAGCAGTTGTATAGATAAACTTCTTACCTTTTTACCCTATGTGTGTTGATATAAACCATCTGAAAACAGCAAGGTCCAAGATTTCTTGAACTGTGTGGTGTGATAGAAGAGTATATCCTTGAATACCATTTTTTGAATCCATTCTTTTGTACTAGCTTCCAAACTTCCCAAATCTTCAGGTACTGGTCCACAGTAACAGAAGTTTCATTTCTATAAAGTTGGTTATTGAAAACTTGGAAGCCAAATTGACGCACATTATCAAGATTATTTGAATAGAGAAACAGCGACATTTCTTCCCATTCACAGTGTTGGATATCAATCTTGAGATACTGGACATTAAGCTGAAATTGTGGAAACTTTCATAAATAAATGAGAAAAAAGTACACACAACATTCAAGCTTAGAATATGTGCCAAAAATATAATTTGAGGGTGGGAATTTTAACCACATCTCTTAATAAGCTTGAATAGATGTTAAATATTATCCAACATGGCTCCTGAACTAGAAAGTGGTATATTGTTTATGGATTACCTTCCTTTCATTCATCTGGGCAAGAAGTGTCGAGAGCAGCTCCCATTTCATATAGTTTTCCCCAGAGTTGAACAACCAAACATAAGCTTTCTTGTCATTTTTCATATTTTTTATCTGTAAACTTGTAGGTTATATAGAAGAAAAATGCACAGTAATAATTCACATCACAAAATCATAGTTTATTCTGAATGAGAACAATCAACATTCTTTAACTTTAAAAATAGAGTTTTAACCATCTATCTCAGTGACTGAGCAAAATAAAGTTGTAAAATCAGTAAATAACCTTCAAAGAAATTTAAAAAAGCTTTCAGCAACATTTACAAATGCTAGAAACAAAACAACACAGGAACTTACTTTGTTGAGAAAACTTTAATGTCACAATTTAGATGATGAAGCTTTCCATTCTTCCATTTGTTACTCATACTTAAAGAAGGAAACCATAACACATTTCAGTCAAAAGTTACTTACATTATCATATAAATTTATCAAATGACTGTAAGAATTAAACCATAAAATACAATATACAAGCATATTTTTTTCAGAAATTATGATTTATAGGTTTAGCCTGACAATTTTGATTTTTGTGAAGAACTGGAAATGTTAAAACATTGGATTTGGGAACAGAAATAGATTAGATGAAATTAACACAAGAATTTGTACAGTTACCTGCTCCTCTTATATATCTAACCAAGAAAGATCTGTATTAACACTCCTTCATTATATTTCATAATATACTAACCCTATGTTCCATGGCCTGAAATTATAGGGGAAAATACATATTGTTTCTGCTTACTTGATGATATAAACAACGCAAGGAGGGAGAGGTACGTAGCCTTCTACAGTACACATTTCCCAACCAATCATCTTGTAATCTCCAACTCGTATGAATTCTCTGCACTGCAATTGAGTACTTGCTACCCATCTGTATAAAAATGATTTGATATCATTATCAAGGTCAAGATTTTATAAAAATAAGCAAATGTAATAAACCAATTGATTCAAATTCTTTAATCAAGCAACATGTTGAATTCTTAACCTGTACTGGATCATGGGTTCGGAAATACAAAAAGAGTGGGAGGTCAAGTTATGACTTACTCGTAAAAGAGAGGGATGATCTTATAAATTGGCATGGCGTTGTCAAAGGTGATTTCTGTGTAGTTCACATGCTCTAATCCAACAGGATATCTATGTTCCGGTACTGACTTGTGTGGGGGTTGCCATTTTGGAAGCTTGGAGAAATATATGATTTCTTTAAGATGAATAGTATTTCTTGAGTAATTGATTTATGTTTAAATCATATTTGTTGTAAAGACTTGAGATCAAACCATAATTGTTTAAAGTTTCATATTCAATTTTGTTTGGCTTTAATCAGACTTGGTTCTTTATTTTGATATGTAAAAGGCCGTCACTTGTTATCCATGAAACTGCAATAAAGGAGTATTCATGTATACCAGAAAATGTCTTTTCATAGAGACAACAGTGTCATATTTTCCGCGAATAAATAAGTTATTGATTGAGCTAAAAGTGATCACTGGTCAGTGAAATATTACTCACAGTTGCAGGCAAATCCTCCAAGTAAAGAACAGTGCAGATGTAAAATAAGCATAGACCAAGCAGCACTCTAAAGCAGTTTTTTATTTTTTTAGAAGACCACGATTTCATCGAAAGCATTGATTCTGCTACTTTGCGAGAAATCATACTAATGTAATATCCAAACTGACAATATATTCATGGATATGACGAATCGGATTTCTGCTTGTTCCCTCATTTGTGGACAAGAAAAAAGAAAAGAGAAGGCGGGACTGCACAAGATTAGTCGCGTACATTGCATCTATTCTACCCATAAATTCACTACCCGTTGCAATTTGGCAAAATTCATTTAGCTTTGAAAAAATAATTAAGTGTATTTATTCTAACCATCAGAGTATGAAGGTAATGTTTCAGCAACCTTTCAATAGATTTTTTCCAAAACTTGAGATATTTGGTAGAATTCCTGAATACATTTTACAATATTATGTAATGGGTCCTTTCACTATCAACATCTTTGATTTTCAATTAAGATTATTTTATGATGCTTTTGTCAAAGATACAAAAGCTGTAACTTTTTTTGCTCACTCGTCATCAATTTCCTGAACTTTTTATTAAATGGGCATAGTGTCAGATTGGTGAAACTTAATACTTATCTAGAATGAAAGATAAACAAAACAATGAATCTTTTCATAAATAAAAGCTTTTTATAATATTTTATTGCCACCTCTCTATTTGATCACACATTTTATTCTCTTGCAAACATGCCAGACATCTATAACATTATGAGTAGGCATACGTGAATGAGACAACTACATCTAGCAAAGAATTGGTAATTCTTCACACACTAAATCAGTAGGACATTGTATACAGTAAGTTTGATGGCTAACATTATTTTGTACTTGAAGGTTTAGAGTATCACCTAGACACTAATTGAAAGAAATGTTAGGTATTATGCAATTGTTTGTGTATCTGATTTTGATAAAATCTGTACATTTTAAAAGTTATCTTTGTCAAATTGAAGGATGAAATGGTCATTATATATCATGCATAATAATTCATAGAGGTAGATTATAAATCAAACTATTTCACATTTTTCAATATAATGTATAAAACTCTAAGTACTCGATGATGTAAAAATCAAAATTAAACATTATAGTTCACTATAAAAGGTACTTGGCATTATCATTTTCACAATATTTCACTTTTTATTTATCATATTTCTGAACAAAATTCAGATTTTCTCTGAAGCAGCTTGACAAAGTGTAGATCATACTGCTTAATTAGTAACATGAAGCAAAAAAAATAATGAATGCATGATATAAATTATTTAACCTAGTTATTTAAGGTATATATTTTCTACAAACATTTTTTAAATAGAAAAAAAATCAGGAGGATACACAATCAGCTGATAGCAACCAATGACAGCCAGCTATGTACACAGTACACAGAACACAAAATGTCAAATACTTAGGAACATACACTTACATGAGATTCAATGAAAATAGATTTACAAAATATACATGTACACTAATACTAACTCACCCCACTATACAATTTAATATTGTAACAAGATATAACATTTACATTCAGAAAATCATTTGAAGATTACAAATAAAATTAAAACATTTCCTTGCCATGTGTGAGAACTCCTATTTAATTAATTAATCATAATACCTTAAAATTCAACAATTAGTATTACACTAGCTATTAATTTATAATATCTTCCTCTATAGGCACTTGGTTCTGCTTGCTTACTTGTGAATACACAAAATTTATGATAGACAGTCACACAAACATATATCAACACACTCTCTTTTAGTGGAAGGTCTTGTCACTTTTATAATAACTTAAAAACAAAACCTACACATATATATTGACTGAGAGATACAATGCATTCATTAGTTTTCTCTTTACACAACATTCATTCTTATATGATCACAGAGTGAACATACAGGAATTTTTATCATGTTGTGATTAGACATGTAACACATAATTTTGAAGGTCCAATACAGTCGTCGTGACAAAATGCACCACATTTTTTGCACATCACCATTGCTTTTAGGCTACACGCACAACTTGAAGAATTATTTTGATCCGAGCTCTCGGACACTGATTTCACAGGAATGCCACTCATGTTCGTATTTAAAACACTTTGCTGTAAAATGGGAAGAGAGTTCCCAACTGAAGAGGTAACATATTGTATAGATGAGACATTTGTTTGTTGTGAGAATTCTGTCTTACCATCCAGTATACCCTGAACATTCAGCCCTTGTGCAGTTTGTAATGGCTGTCTGAATGTTGTTCCTGTTGGAACAGGTTTCACAGTGTTGTTTTGAATCCCTGCAATTTGGTGGTTCTTTTTTAAACTATTGATATTCCCAGTGTTTAGGGTAAGAGTATTTCCATTGCTGGTAGTTTGAGAAAGAAGTTTATGCAAAGCTGCGTGGCTAGCACTAATGGACGATTTTCCAGAGGGTAAAACAGATGGGGTGGGCTGTGTGGACATGCTTGTCACAATAATTCTTGAGCTATTTTGATAAGTTTCTAAGCTTTTTTCTATTTCTGCCGTCCGACTTGATGGACGGCTTGGGTGACGAATAACTATGGCCTTGATAATTTTCTTTCCTTGTGGAGGTGCACTTGATGCTCTTGGTGGCAACACTGATGTAACACTGCCAACTTTTGTTTCAGGTTCTGCAGGCTGTCCTGCACTTTGTGGTCTCTGCCCACCATTGACTTGTAAAAATGTTGACATATTACTTGAATTACCAGTAGACAATAAGAAGTGTTGTTGTCCATTCGGTGAATTCACTCGTAAAAGTTTTATTGTCTTTAGTTTGCCATCTTGTCTAACTACAGAAGGTACTTGGCTGACTGATGAAGCATTTTTATTGTTGTCCCCTTTTATTCCCGGCTGGTGGGTTGAAGACAATGGTAATCGGGCCAGTCCACCAGCCGTTTTGGAGTTTTTTGAATTGGCCAGAATATATGTTGTAGGAGCATTTGCCCCTTGAACTAATATTTGAGATGCAGGTTGTGCTATGATATTGCTAGTTGCCAGGGCAACTGTCTGAGCTGGAGGGGTGACAGGATGTTGGTGAACTATGTTAACAAGCTGGCTTGTTGCTGGTGTTTGTAAAACTTGTGAGTTCTGTGCTACACTCAACACAGTAGACTGGACTATAGGTTGAGGTGTCGTAGGAGCAAGGAAAAACTTCTGACTGACTATCGGTTGTTGAATTTGTTGTATCGCCACTGGCTGTCCCTTCTGCTGTGAGCTTGCAAATTGTTTGAGGAGAGTTTGTGCACTGTTCGCAGAAGTAACATTTTGATTAATTGTCTGAGAATTAGGCACAGCAAGACCAGCTGCTATGCCTGAAGTGAGGGTCTTTGAATTAGCTCTGATTAAATTTGTACTGCTAGTTGACAAAGTGACGGTTGAAGTTTGGGGAAGAGTAATAAGCTTATTACTTTGTTGAGAAGCTACTGCTTTTTGTCCTTGTTTGGATAGTAACGAGATCATACTATTATGTTTACTCTTTTCAATTACTTGTTGGCATATTGCATAGGATCTTTCCATGTTAATGCCATCCAAACCTTCTACTTCTTGTTTCTGAGATGCTAAATCTGGATTTTGTTGGGATTCATCTTCAGCCACACAGTTAACCACAGTTGATTCTACTGGTGCCACAGGCACTGTTGAAACTGGTGAATTCAAAGGCTGAGAGACAACATGTGGTGTTGAAACAGGTGCACAAGTAGTGATGATAGTTTGTTTATGTGGTACCATTCCTGGCAATTTTTCTCTCAACGTGCGACCTAAAGCTCTTGCTTTATTTTGAGCCTTTATTTGTGCCAACGTTCTAGTCCCCCCTTGCCCCTGTTTTGCTGCAGCCATTTGTGCTTTAATTTGAGCTAATGTCCTAGTTTGACCTTGATTTTGTTGTTGATTTTTGATGAGAGCAGAAGGACTTTTTTGAAGGATGTTTGGAGTATGTCCTTTTGGACTGCTTAACAAATTTGCTTTTTGCAGGTCCTGTCTCTTTTGCATTTGTTGTTGCCTTTGAATCTTAGCCACAGCAGCCTGAGTTTGAGCTTTGATTTGGGCTAGAGTTTTGGCTCCTGAATTTGGAGAAGCTTTTGGCTTTTTGATAGTTGGTGCTACCCCTGTGTCTACTTCCAACGGTCTCTTCAGTTGTTGCATTATAGTTGACTCTATTGCACTTCCAAGAGTAGCTTTAGGAAATTTTGTCACAGCTGACAACTTGCCATCACCACATACCATATCTATATTTTTCTGCGGATTTTCAACTTTCGTGGTACCACCATGAACTCCCTGCGACATGGCAACAAGAAGCTGAGCTGCTGTAGTTGCCGGGACAGGACTTGGTGACGACACCACTGCAGGCGCCACCACATTTTTTGATATAGTTCTTTGCTTGAGCATAGTTGATACAAGTTTGGCCTTTGGGGGTCTTATTTTTAATGGTGGCACAAGTGGAGGGTTTGCTTTGTTGTTTAAACTGGCAGATAGCACAGGGAATGAAGAAGATTCAGAAACTGCCATTGGTTTGTCAAAGTAATTCCTGCAAAAATATAATTAAAAAACATTTAATATGATAAAAGAATAAATCCATACTGACATTTAACACAAAAAAATACACCCTTCTATGCAATAGAAAGGTTGAAAATGAATTCATACATCTATTCATATCTGTACTTTTTTCCCCATCAACACTCTTTCCATTATTAACTGTTGCAAGTTTACAAAAATATTCTCTAAAAGAGTGTATGACCAAGATTAATTCTACTTACTTTTGTCCCCAAACAGGCTCAAAGTGTTTCACCTGTAAAATAAGAAAGTTTTCATGATAGGAATGAAATCAGCATTTTTAAGAAACAGAGCAATGCATATTATAAAACTTTTGAAAATTCTAGTCTCCTCTCTTAAAATCTAGAGGTATTACACACTAAAAATAATACATAAAGCTTTTCTTTGGTTTCAAAATGCTTTAGTTCTGTCAATTTTTTTCATACCTTCCATGGATCTAAATTAGCTTCTTCTTTTTCTAGTTCATGCTTGATTCTTTGTTGATTTTCTTGTGTAAATTCCCCTTTGAGATAAAAATAAGATCAAAATCAAAGCATTAATAAGAACATTGAACTGGTTACATAATAGATAAATTGTTAATAATTTCATTGAATAAAAAATACTATACAAAAAAAATTACCTTCTGCAAGACGATCTCGCCATTCAACACAAGCTTTGGTAAAAAATTCATTATTCATGGCAGTTCCCCCCATCCTAGATAACAAATAGAAAATGTATTTAGTCTAAGAACTAAGACAAGTCCAAATATAAGGTCATGAGATTATATACCATAAGATTTCAAGAAGGTTAATTCATCAATGTTGAAAACTTATGACAAGACATTTTACTCCATAGCTTCAGCTTTCTCTATTGTAAAATGAGATGTAAGGTTTTGCACTGTGATGAACTTAGGTCCAATTTCTATATGAATTATAATTGACACATAGTACAAAAAAGATTTATTAAAGAACCAATTGTAGGCTTACCGTAGAGCACCCTCTGAATTTATAACCCTATCACATTCTGGTAATTGCTGAATTAGTTTGAACTGGTATGCTGGCGGAAGCTTTGCAAGAGTATGTTTATTGATTAAGGCCTGAAATCATAAAACAATCAGTATACAATGGAAAGGAGAAGAGGCTTTAAAATACACAAAGTTTTCACATTAAAAAAAAGGAAGATGTAGTCTATCTACAGTGTGATACCTTGGTTTGAAATATAATAATATTTACCACAACATAGATAAGACAAGTATAAGTGTATATGTGAGCAATGAGCCAGTATCTTTCATCAAAAATAATTTTCTACATTTCAGGAATTTAACGATTTTTATTTCATAAATTTTTCTTTTCCAAAACATGAATTTACTTACCCTGAGATTAGTAGTGACTAGAATAGAGTCAGGTGTTTCTAAGTCTATACACCCTTCTTTTGTTTGTTCAATCTGTGCTGCAGCACTTAGCTTTTTGTGTCTTCCTTTTCTTGGCTGATAATAAAAAGGCACATACATAGAAAACAGACTGATGGACCAGAAGGGGCACTTGTTCTTGTGTATTATGTAAATAAAGACTATAGATTGAAAACCGTGCTTCATTATATTATTTGTAAAAATTGAAATAATTTCCTGTGCAATAAAGAATGGGGCATTGCTTACTTTCATACTGAACCCAGGAATGGACGCTAACAATTCTTTAAGTGTTTGCCCTCTAGGTTGGGCTCCAGTAGTTAAGAGTGAACCTGATGTTTTATTGGAACCATTGCTATTACTTCCAGAAGAGCTGTGCCCATTCATATTTCTTGTAGATATCGTTGAATGATTTGTTGTCACTGCTTCATCTGGAAAATATATTTTAAAATTTAGCCATAAATTACAATGAACATTTCATTTCGATTGCACATGATTGATGCAGATAACAATTTAATTTCATATCACATAATATAGCTATCTTTTCCATCAGGTCGTACCAGTTTACAAACAAGACAAAACTGATTTAAATCCTGTTTTGTAATTCCCTTCCAACTCCACCCTACAGATAATTCACACAACAAAACATTATTATTCATAAAGATATTTGACAACATTTAGTGAAGAAAAGAGACAAATGTGGTAAAAATTATCGTTTAAGAATGTTGTACCGAAGCTGCTAAACATACTCATAATACAATTTAGTAGACACTGAAACTAGACACCAGCCATAGAAATTAGAACTATGTGTATATTAGGCCATATCAAATAGAAGAGTTCGCACTTTAATGCAAAAGAAAATCAATAAAATGAATTGAGAAAGGGGGTATGATAATTAAGAAGTAAGGTCAAGTGAAAAATTGGAACTGAATCCTGGCTACAAATTCATCTATTTGGTATGGTCTAAATAAGAACAATACATACAACACAAGAAACACATGCTTTATTTAAGATACTTTAAATATTTGTTTTTAATAGAAACAGTTGAACAGCATGCAAACTGAGTAGCATGAAAATAGCCTAGCAGGGGTAAACATAAGCACATTACTAAAGATCTAGGACCACTAGCTTAACCCGTGTGAGCACCCATTAGTGTTGATTGCTTGTACAGGACAAAAAATGTCGTCTCCTATTGTCCAAGAAATCTAGTAATAGTCTAGTCTAGAAAGGTTCAGATAGTGGACTCTAAAGTACAGGACAAGGAATTTTGAGTGCAGGACAGTAGATTTTTTTAAATCTCCCCATATGGGAAAGGGGAAAAAATCTTATGTTTACCCCTGAATAACATCAGAATTTGATGATTAACACATTTATCATGCATAATCATAATTCCATAAGATTAAATAGATGAATGTCTTGTAAACCTATTTGCCTTCATATTTTGCCAATTGCACCTTACAAATAATTGTACAAATATTTCATTGTATGTTTTGGTCCCCTATCATACTCCTATTGAATTTCAAAGTGACTCTTTTGATGAAAGTTATTTCATTTTGTTCTCCTGCTACAAACTGAGTTTCCTAAAACAATACATTGTTGTTGAAAACATAACTATTCTATTTCAAAATTTTAATCAAAAGGGTTAATGAATTGAACTAACTGTTCATTTGCGATAGTCTAACAAATTAGAGCTGATACTGTAAATAAAATATGAACTTTTAAATTTATTTTTATCCACTTTTTTAATCATAACAAACAAAATTTAGACTTAATACCCAGGAGCAGTAAAAACAAGCTGTTTCAAAAATAGATGAAAAGACTTTTAGGTTTACAAAACATTTAAAAAAAAAGAAAAGTACAAGACAGAAACAACACTATACAATACCCTGGCTACTTGGAGGAGGAGGAAGTAGTGGCTTGATTTTTATCCTAGGAATCACTTTTTTAGACTTTTTCTTACGTCTTTTGTGATGGCGGAGGGTATGTCTGAGAGAACGAACGGCTGGTGCTGTATATAAGGACTTCTCTGTTGTGTTTTCTGCTTTAACCGTGCCGTTATCAATTTCCATATTTGGATATTCTTCAGTGCCACCGATCATTTCTTTGGGAGGAATTGTTGGATGCCCTTCCACAAGCTCAACATACATCACTGTTAAATAGAAAAAAGAAATTTGTACACAAATGTCTACCATTTTAGAGCCATCTCATTATCTGTTTTTTAAAGGTCTACCTCTTCCTCTTTAAAGTAAATAGAAAATTACTAGAGAAAAAACAGCAGAGGGAAAAAAGAAGACAATCCACCAAGAGCTAACACACACATGTATTACTAGTGGCAGGGGTTTCTCTGGCCTTATTGCCCTCATATCCCATTCCAGAACCCACACCTCCTAGTCATCGTCGTTTCCACGGACTGTCATATAAATGTCAGGCAAAACATTTGGTATGTGTAGTAAAAAACCCACCTTTTTCTTTTCTCCTTTCTCTAAAAGGTTTCTCTTTTGTAGAATTATCAAGAAGTTTCCCTTCTTCGTCAATATTCAAATCCCCATCGTCTTCATCGTCCATCCAAAGGTGTGTTGCATTGGGAGGTATATCATTCTTAAAACCAAAGCATAACACACGGCGATTAAAAGGGAAATTTATCACAAATAATACAGACACATTCAACTTCTACAAAAAATTCTTAGGGTCTATACTATTTCAAATTAGCTGTCAATGTGATATGCTACATGTATGTCAAAATACAAATAATTCCATTGTTTAATCATAGTAAGCAAAAAGATACAGAAATAGAATTGTTTCGCAGGATGACCTTGTATCATATCATATTACCTTGTACTGTATACCACTTCTTTTTACGAAACAATGGACTTCTGTTACCTTTATAAGAACTTGTTTAGAGTATTTGTATAACAAACTATACATAAAAAATGTTCACCTTTAAACCATAAACTCCAAATCTGCCATTTACTTTGTAAAACAAACTCTCAGTCCCTCTGGAGTTAGCATGTAGACTTGCATTCAAGCATGCAAGTGGCGTTGTTCCACTAAAACACAAAAAAAAATGATGTTTAAACAGCGGAAATTACTTATAAACACAACATAAACATGTCAGTGAAATGAAATGGAGTACTGACTGAGGATTCAGTTCAAAACTAATAACTAGGAACAAGAATATAAGTATATTTAAGTTTAGATGTTTCAATCAATTATCATCAAGTGTCTGTATCAGTTATATTTACACTAAATAACTACTTTCATTATAACCCATAGAAAGATACACATATACAACAGTATTGCTACATCAAACAGTCAGTATACTGTTTTGCTATACATGATTGATATTGACAAAGACATAAATTAATAAATACCAAATATTAATTAAAAGATTCTCTAGCCAATCACAGAAATATCACAAAGAGAAAAAAAAAGGGGAAGCTACATGTTGTGTCATTTTGAAACATCAATATGCATTACGGTCCATGAGAGAAATAGGACTAAAAAGAAAGATAAAGAATAAACAACAAGTATAGTACTACTTGAAATAAAATACACAAGGACGACCAAGTGGAAATCAAAGCAATTCTATGTGAAATAAAGTCAAATAACTTGCTAGGGCTTTGAGAAAAGGTGAATAAGAAAATTCTAAAGAGTTTAACTTTTTTTAAATCATATTTCAATAATGATTACTTTCCACATTAATTTATATTTACATATGAATTAAACAGTAGGAAGGGTAGACTCTCTTGTGACAAAAAAAATCAAAAAATAACATGTCTTGAAGAAATTGAATAAAATCACTTAGAGAGAAAATGCAAAGTATGTACCTTCTATAATTTTGACAAATCCATTTGAAAAGCATGCAATGAAAAAAAATCAAGTTCTACTGTTTAACATAATTTCAAAGCATTTATTTCCTTCTTTGTGTTTACTTTCTTCACTTTTGCAGATTAATCTATTTCATTAAATGAGAATATGTTGTTGGAAAACATCCAGTTCCAGCAAATTTTAATTAAAAAATGTGTACAACATTCTAAAGACTTCATTAAAATGGATGTCTTTTTATTGACAAAATATCATGATCAATAGTTTCCAGGAGACTTTGGAGAATTCAAGAATGAAGATTTTACGCCAATCAATTGGCATGACTCTAAAAAGGACTATAGATTTTTATTCCAGTCATGTGAGAGAAAATCTATTTTAATAATGCATTAAGGAATTTAGGAAAGTTGTAGTAATCAGTGATCATATTATGACATAATATTATCATGCATATCGTTTGCATTTTAAATATATGATAATGAATTATTAGTATTTCACAAAATGTACTCCCACAAATTGAAAATATAAGTCTTATTTCAAATGTTAATATACCTGCCAGGGTAGGGTGACTACTTACCTTATTTCTTTCAAGTTGTCTTGTTTTATTATTTTGAGGATTTCTTTATGACTCATGGGCGTTTGGGGAAACTGGTCCAGAACCTATGAAAATAAAGCATTTTAAAATCACATATTTCAAAACTATATTCATTTTTTTCTCCCCCCAAAAGAGGCGTCACTGCCGTCAGACATGGCTCATTGTTGGTTTGATTCATGCTTTGCCCTGGGCCTCCTGGCCTGGGTGAGTGGAAGTCATTTGAAGTCGTTTAGACTGCAAATATCTCTTTGATGGTGGACAGACTAAAACAAAATATATGCGAGTTTGCAACCTTTTCAACGCTAGGATATGCAAGACTCAAATTGCAAAGATGTTGGCTAACGAAACCACCCAACCAATATTGAACAATAATACACAATCATAAAAATGTATTTTAAGACTTCAGAGTACTAAAAACATTGAATAATTCTTACAATCTTGGCTGCTTCTGCCCATGTTCGACCCTTCTTTTTCTTTATACTGCGATCTTTAATGTTTTCTGTCTGCATTGTCCCCAGAAATTTTGGCGATTACTGTATTTTTGACTGACAGTCAGCCAGTATATATCGTGTATGTGTCTACAATATTGGCATGTCCGCCATTTTTCTTTCCTCCATAGTGTATCACGTGATTCCACGATGAGCTTTTTAGTGAATCCGCGACATAAAGAGGGACATACTAAAAGGCGGAAAAATGTTTAACGATATCGATTCATAAAAAAACTTTGTTCATATTTTACTTTAACATAGAATGAGAAACTTCATTACAACACAATTCATCTTATCATATGTATCTATGTATTTATAATGTATGTATAAATGAGAGGAGGCGGGGTGAAGGATTCTTTGGGACTTGGGATTCACCCTTTTAAATTGCGTGGGACCTGGGATTTACAAATATATTTTCTTGGGATCTGGGATAATCTTCTTCTGTGGGTTTTGAATTTGGCATATTTCAACTTATGGAATTTGGAATTTATTATTTGTTGGGATATGGGATCTTGTAATTTACTGGGACTGGGTTTTCACATTAAGGTGTTAAAGGCAGGCTATATGCATTATGGTTTAGCTATCTGTCTGATACATGAACCTTTCACCCCCTCCTTTTCAGGGTTCTGCGCACTGGACTCTATCCACGTGCATTCAATGTCAGGATAAATATAGCTACGGCGCCATTATCGCATGGTAAACGCTTATCCAAAGATGAATCGGGACCGATCGCTATAAGACAAAAAAGGTAAAAAAGGTAACCAGCAAATTGCAGACAGTTTCCCTTTTATTTTGAGGGTTTGGGATTAGAACATTTTTGAAAATGATTTGCACACACACCCCCTCCCATTTGTAAACATTGTGATTGGATGATGATATTCAGATAGTTAATGTGTCGATTTATATCTTACAACTTAAGGCAGCGGAACAGGTTCAACTCTGTTACCAACAATTTGAGTTAGCTCATTTGCTACTTTCAATACACATTTTTGGCAAGTTAAAGTATATATTTTTGGTTTCAGCACTTCATTGCGTACCTATCCATATCAATGAAAGGTCAATTTCCCTTAAACAAAATATAAAAAAAATCAAAAAAGTTGACATGTGTAAAAAAAAGTTTTGTTTTTTTAACAAGTTCAATCAACTCCTTCAAGTTTCAAAATACAAAAACAATCTCAATTAAGAGCATGTTTATAGCTTCCAATTCGTGTTTTTATATCTAAATGTTGCTGTTCATTGTTTTTAATTAGCTGCTGATAGAAAAAATAATTGACCAAATTTTGGCATTTTTGATAAATGGTCAAAATTTGGTCCATTTTTGTATCTTTCTGCAGCAATGAAGCGCAGAAACCAAAAATATATACTTTAACTAGTCAAAAATGTGTATTGAAAGTAGCAAATGAGTTCCACACTCAAATTGTTGGTAACAGAGTTGAACCTGTTCCGCTGCCTTAAAGATTTGAGATTATTGATAATTTGTGGGGAATTTTGATTTTGATTTTTGATTCTTTAGGATCAGAGATTTTTATTTTTTTCCATGGAAACTTGGGGATTGTAAGTGTAAGGTGGTGCTGGATATTTCTTAGATGCATCATTGCATGTATAATACTGTATTAGAAAATGTCACAATGTTGAGTTTTTTTAATTACTAGCATAGATAGGTTTTCTTAGCTATAATAAAAAAACACACAAAATATTTGATTCTTGGCATCAACTTCTACAAATTTTAACATAATAAAAAAAAAATTAAAAAAATTAACCCAAATGCTCTAATAACTACAGCAGGGTTTAAGATTATTTGGTAGCTTATCTATGAATAAAGAAATTATTTTTTAAATCGAAAGAGCAAGTGTTAATTATGATCAACGATTTTATTAATTTGCTTACGGTATTCAAGTTATTGCTTAGAATTTAGATTTATACTACTACTAGTAATTTTCTCTGGATAGTCACAACATATAATGTTATTATAAGTTTACACTTTCTGGTCAAGCAATGTTTTTCCATAACTGCACAATTGATTTTTTTATTTTCGTTTATAACTTTGATCCTTTGAGAAATAGAATGAATGTCAGTGATGAGTCAATGTATAGTCTCTGTGCTTTAAGAGGAACAATCCGCCCATGTCGTCTGCACTGTAGTACATGGCGATAAGACGTCATATCCTGGTTTCCTCGATAAGCGTCAAAATGGCGGACTAGGAATCAAAACATTGACACTAGAAGGTATGAATACTCATTCGTCATAATATAACTGTAACAAACAATTCCTCGTGAAGTGACGTTATGGCAGTCGATGTTTGTGTGAAAGCATGTAGGTCCCCTACTGTATCATATATATATATATGTAATTTTCAAATGAATTAATGTTGAAAGATTTGTTTGATAAAACTATTGCCAAAGCGTGATTCAATTTATCTTTGCCAAAGGTTGAAATGAACATAAACTTCAGACTATTTAATTTTTATATAATCAACAATCCAATGTGAAACTGCTTTAGAATTACATGCCATACTTGCAGTTTTTGATTTTAGCATTTTAGGACACACATATTCTAATTAATTGATTTAGATCATTTGTTTGAGATATTGACACTGACAGTGACACTGTCACTGACAGGATCCTAAAGAATCTTCAAACCGAAAATAATATTTTACCCTTAAAATAATTCTATGATGAATAGAAGATATTTTTATGATAAGATAGGACATCTTACTTAGATAGGAAATCATCATTGTCAAATAATTAAATTGAAACTGTGCCCCCCCCCCCCCCTACTGAGAAAACTGTGATCAAAGATTAGAGACTGAATATGCTGTATTATTTGAAGAAGAAAAAAATCAGACTTTTTGGAAAAAAATCATCAAGCTTTTTGTGTTGGAACCATTTTTTTACACCATAAATTCTTTAATTTTTGGGGAATGAATTATTGGAGCATTTTTAAAAATCATGGAACTACAATTAAATAATTTTGTTGTGGTTTATCTATTTTTTGCTTTTATTATGAAGTTTATGTGAAAGAATTAGATCATGATATTTGAAATAGAAATACCAATTCCACAAATTAAACTTTTTGAAAAAGCAAATAAACTTTTCATCGTGGAACTACAATAATGGAACTAGTTAAAGACATTTTAGCGGCGGAAGCGACTGCATCACATTCACAATGACGTAGTGGCGACACCGCAGTACAATACAATACAATACTACAATAATTCTGGGTGTTTTTTCCCTGGCATTTGTTATTAAATTATTATGCAAAAAATAGATCATGACCTTTGAAATAGGAAAATCAACTCCACCAATTAAACTCTTTGAAAAACCCATTAAAATTTGATAGTCTAGACTGTTTTGTTCTGAATTTGGCATCAAAGTTGGGTTTAAGAAAATGTTGAATCTGAAAACATCAATAAGGAATAAAGCTAACTGGGTAGACATGCCTATTATTTTACTATATTTTTTCAGTTTTCTGTTTGACAAAGGAGATTCAATTTATTGAAAATACATAAATATTATGATTATGAAATAATACCCCTGTAGTCATCATAATGACCATTTCATCTTTCAGTAGTGGATGTTAACATTTAGATTAAAAAATGTTTTTCACATCCACAGATTATAATCATTTGTAATGATAATAATTTTTGAATATGGCCTTCAACTTTTCATACTGTATGGTAAATTTGGGTTATCATTTCAGACTGAAAATTCATGTAGCCTTATTATACGAAGAATCAGCCAAAAATGGCAACTGCAAGGGATAAGGTGGTTAGAGTGGAGAATGTGTCTTCATCAGTGCATTTTGGAGGTGATACATTTCTTGGAAGGGATGGGGACATCCAAGAGAAACCATTATCAGGGTATTCTATGGACTCCAGAAATAACTCTAATACCTGTAAGTATGTTAAAATGGTGTCAAGAAAAATCCACTTTTCTATAATCACCCTTATCTCATGATTATCACATTTTGTACTTGAACTACTTTTTGGAAAAAAATATATACTTGCAACATTTCAACAGTGAGACATGAAATAAGACAGTTGAAGCCTAAACTTGTTTCCCCAAGAAGAAAATTCCTTAGTAGTGAAACAGGTTGGTCCAGTGTGTTTTAATGTTAGTGCTCAAATGAACCGCTGCATGTTTTGTTTTTTAGATATACAAATGCCAGTGCCAGTTCTTATATTAGACAGGCATAGGGGATCTACAACTAGTGAACAAATTGATGTTGGAGAATCAGTGAGTCAAGCTGGAGGTGTGTATTTCTCAACTTAAATTACATGTATCTTCAATGTAGTATAAATGCAATTCTAAAATAAAGCCAATGGATTTGTAGCTATAATTGTATCTTCCTAATTCTTATGGATAATTTGACTAATTGTAATGTTTTTCCATATTTGCATGTACACAGGAATACAATTGCCTGATGGATGGCCAAAAATACCAGAAGTCTTTGATAAACAGAGCTGGAATTTCTCTACAAGTGTTCATCCTTCTGTCAACAAAGCTACCTCTCATTTAGAACTTCTGCAAAATGTAATTGAAGAATGGTCAAATGAAGCTATCAATGAAAGTCTCACAAAACTTTCAAATGCAAGCTCACCTACTATTTCTTGGAAGTCAAAACCAAAAGGTATGAGAACAAATATAGGGACATGATATATTACATCCAAAAAATCTGAATCAAAAAGGGTAGATGATTTAATTTTCAAAATAATAAGTTTCTTCACACATGTATAGTTTCTTGTAATCCTTAATGACATAATATTTGATATTGGCCTAATATTGTGTTTTTTTAAGGAGATGGGACCAGTCGATTACCACCATTGAAATCAACTCCTGGACCAGGGTCATTACCAACAAGTGCCATTATAAGTATGTCAAAATGTGACATTCAATTTTTTGTGTCCAAGATCCTATTGCAACATTTTATCAAAAACAGTGAAATATTCATAAAAGTTTAATGAGATTTTAATTCTTTTTTTCCCACAATGTTTATTTCAGATAAGGCTAATGAGAGTCCTGGCATGAATATTCCTTACCTCGGAGCTGAAGAAGTTATAAAAGAAGTCATTACTTTGCTTGCAAAGTTGGAAAACGATAGAGGTGAAACAAGAGAAGCTTTAGATAGAGAGAAAGAAAGAGTTCACATGTTGTCAGAGAAGATTGATCATCTTGCAAGAGAAAGATTACTGAAATTACCCAAATCAGTACAGGAAGGTAAATTTTGTTTTATTTCTTAATTAGCCACAGTAGAGACACAACCCGATATTGGAATACACCCCGAGGCCTAATTGTCTGTAACTGTGTCTTTAGAAAATATATATCTTGTATAATAGAAAGGTTTGCCCAATAATTGCCTGAAGATGTTGTAGTTAACAACGAAAAATTTGCTAATAAATTCAAAAATGAACCTATTCGGAGTACCTTTTGTGCTTCTTAAACGCATATCATTGTTTTATATTGTAGAACATGATGCATGTGCAGCAGACTTGGTTGAATTGAATTGGCATGTGACTAATAGAGGACGCCAGGAAGCCAAGATCTTACAAAAGGTTCAAGGAGCAAGAGCTCTGAATGAAAAACTTAAGGAAGACATTAGATTTGTCAAAAATCATTGGTGAGTTCTCGTGGTTTTGTTTCGTTAGTTACTTTGATGTTTTGCCCTTTATCCATATACATACTGGTAAAAAGTAAATTCTCTTCTCCTTTATCTCGAACGTTTTTTTTACTGAAGAAAAGTTAAGTTAATGAATGATCCGCTGACTTGTTTTCTGGTTTTTGTAGTCCACTTGTGGAAGAAAAATTAGCACTTGAATCAGATGCCATGGAGAAAATAAGAAGAGCCCAAACAGAGGTTGGTATATAGATGTATTGGGCAGTATTATGTAGCAATGGCTTACTTTGAAATGCATAAATTGGATATCCAAATACACAGCATTCTAAGCAATGCAAATTGTCTTTTTCACCCCAAGAATGTAGCAGAATAATGTTTAAAATGCTAGGTTTTTGTAAAGTTTCCCTTCTGATTTTTTACTGCATTGTAACCTAAATCAAATTTGCAACACATTATCCAGGCCTTGAAATCTAGAAAAAGCCTTGGTGCAACAAGTTGCACCAAGGATTTTGGTTCCTTGGTGCAATCGCACCAAGGATGTTCTTTTACACAATAAAGTGACAAAATAAGGTGTTTATTCTGAATCAATGCAGCTAAGACACAGTAACAAATAAAATCAATCAAAAAAAGTCAGAATAACAACAACAACAACAAAAAAAAAAATTCTTCAAAATTGCGAGTGCGACACGGGTGTGGTATGATTGCACCTGCGAAACTTCAAGGCCTGATTATCTCCTAAAACCATCCAATATTACCCAAACCAGGATTGTTGGCTAGCATGCTTCCTAGTTCATAGATTTGTTTTTTTATTTTCTAGACTACTGATGAACTACAAGTTACAGCCCAACGTGTTGACAAAGTTAGAATCAAAGCAGAAGAGGCCAAAGCTAAAGCAGTAGCAGAGAAAGAATACATTCAAAAAGATCTAGACCAAGTTAGGGAGGACCTTAGAAGAGCAAGGTAAATACAACATCATTTCCATCTTAAAAAAGTAGTGCAACAGGAGGTCATTATAATATTTAGTGTTATGTACAAGTAGTATGTTTATTAATGGACATTGAAGTGTGTAACAATGGAATTTTAGGCTCAAAAATGGATATGTATTGGCGCGATTTAGGTTCTTTGATTCCAATTTATTCTCAACTTATGAAGTGTGAACTTAAATCATGAATAGATACATATCAATCAAGGAAAAATCATCCATTTTGTCTCATCAAAAACATTTTGTGAAACAACATTACAGTACAAAATTTCGTCTTCCTGGTCATACAAACAACACTGTTGATTGATTGTTGTTTCGATTCTCTATCTGCAGTGAAGATTTGGCGAAAGAAAAAATGATAAGCAATAATTACATGCATCATTGTAATGAATGCAGAGAACAGACTATTGCAAACAAACAAGAAATTCAAGTTTTGGAAGTGAAAAATGAAAATATCATGTCAACAGAGGCAGAACAAACCAAGAGGGTATGGAATAAATTGATTCATGTCTATTCATCTTTATTTGAATCATTTTATCATTGTCATTGTGTAAAACACAAATCTTGGAATTAAATACATAGGCCAAACTTGACAATGGTTCACTATTTACAGTTTCACCTTTAGAGGCCTGAAACTATGCGATAGCTGTTGACATTATATACAAATGCGGAGAATATTTTATTTGAATATTGCATTACATTCAGTAGATAATATCTTAAGGTTTCAAACAGACTTTGATACTCTCCTGGTTTACACATGTAAATTTATTTTAAAGGTTGAAGAGCTGCAGGCAAAGATTATTGTTGAAGAAACTGAGCGGAAAAAGCTGGAAGAAGAAAATACCCAAGCCAGGAGAAAGGTCAAATACAGAGTGAGTTGATTTTCTGTTTTAATTTACACATTTAGAGGGTTATTCCAAAAGGCACCAAGATGGATAATAAGAATTATTCATCACATGGCAGCACTTTCAAATAAATAATCATGCTATTTGATTTTTGGAAAAAAAAGTTTTGTTAGAGTTCAATCGAAGCTTTTGTTTATGGTACACATAATTATGTTCATGGTCATGCTATTTTTGTATGTAGAAATCTGTACAGGAAAAAGAAACTGAAAAATTGTTGAAGATCATTGAAGAAAGAACAGCAGAAAAGAAAACTTTGGTTAGCAGTAACAAAGAATTTGACATGAACATTGAAGATTTGAAAGCCAAAATTAAAAAATGGTAAGTAATAATAATAATAATAATAAATGTCATTTTTATAGCGCCATTTTCAAAGTAATGTTCAACGGCGCTTAGGCAGCTC
>JAVSBT010421066.1:0-10624 GCA_033118115.1 Pharyngocirrus eroticus
CAAATTTTGCTGTTTGGAACAACAAAAACTTAAAATAATATGCAAAATATAAACACTCAAATGTTGAAAGCATTCATAAAATAGAAATACAGCATGCATAACATACCAAAGTTATTTGGTGTTGCATATAATTCCCTGTGACAAATATTTGATTTGATTAGTGGTCAATTTCTGTGGTTCCAAAAACATTCCATGAATTTCATAAAATAAGTGTCCTTGGTCTGTATCTGCAATTAGAATTGTATTTTCACAATAAAGAATATTTACAGGTAAATGGATTGTTTCCAAAATCTACTGGATGTTTTACATGCCAAATGCTCTCTTCTTGACATGAGACCTCATTTTTGTGTCACTGTGACATCTTGTAAGCCTTTTACTGGCAACCTTTGGCAAAGCATACCAAGACAAGCTGTGGACACAGCACAGCTTGATATTACACTCTTTATTCATAAGATCTAGTATGATAATGGTCACTAAGGAAATGTTTATTCCATAGACTAAAGAGCACTTTTAAATAATTATCTGAGAAATACATTTATTTTCTATCTACGTATTTGCAGTTGTTATTTTTCTCTTTTGGTCGTTTTTTTGCTTTTTGACCTTTTATTTTCTTCGGTTTGACATCTGTCACCTGTTTTGGTTTGATATGTTGGCTATCACTCTCTTGGTTGTCATCAACTTGTTTACTTTTATTCTCCATACTCTCATTTGTTTGGCCAGAAGGTTGGGAAACCTGTTCCGTGTTAAAATCATCATCAATGTTACCGTTATGTTCTTTTTTAGAAGGATCAACTTCTTTAACTGGCAACCATAATTCAAGAGTGTGCTTATAATCCAAACCCAAATAATACTCAAGTCTTTCCAATGTGTCTACTAGAGGGGCAGATATGGAGACTTTGTCGTATTTTTTGCCTTTATATTGGTAGTCTCTCTGACATCTGTAGTGAAGTGACAGAGCTTTTGTGTAGTCTTCTGTAGTGATAACAGCTCCACTATCACCAGCTTCTGTGAAATGTCCATCTATTGTATCCGAGTATGTAACAATGTTAAAGCATAGTATTGGTTCATCATCATCATCCAAGCATTCATCAATAGGCACCTTACCTACCATTTTTTCTTTTTCTTTTCTAGCTTTTTTTGCATCTTCAAGAAACTCAGTCTCTAATACTTTTCCTTTTGTCTTATAAGTAGTTGCACCATATTTCACTACCTTCTTTTCTGGTAATTCCTCTGTGTCTGAAATTATATCTGTGAATTCTGTCCATTTTATATGAAGATTTCTTCCCAGATATTCTTTGGTGTCTTTATCCACTTCAATTAAAGCTGCATCAATTTCATTGACATGTCGTTCTTTCAAGTCAATTTTCAATTTCCCAAGTTCCAATTCACCCTCTTCAGTTGTAACAAAATACTTTGCTGTCACTTGTTTTGCTGGGTCAGGACTAACAACATGGCTTGCAGTCAAAACATAGATTTTGCCATCATCTGAACCTTTGATATAGAAGAATGCGCCAATACTACCATATTTTAATTGGTTGTCAGTTTCATCCTCAGCTCGTAAAAGATGTCTGAACTGATCACATTCTCTCATTTCTAGCATTCCACCAGGACAACTTTCTTCAATAGGTCCACTTGTCTTGTAGTATGTGGAAACTGTGAATTCTTTATCATACTCTTTTTGTATAATTGGTTTCATATTGTCTTCATATCCTTCTCTTACGAATACATTTAATTGTCCATCTCTCCAACTGACAGCTGCTATGTAAACATATCTGAAATAGAATTAAAAAAGGGTGTGTTATATCTTTAAACATTATTTTGAACCACTTCACATTGCAGTTCACCCTAGATAGCTCGACTTTAAGAGTGGTGGGATAATTAGGCAAAGCTCCTATGCACATATCTAAGAAACATTTCATCCCATTCTACATCATAGCAGTATGTAAAATGCAAATATATGGAGAAGTGACTCCGAAAGAGCCCTACCAGTAGGTCTAAGATGATATAATAAATAGTACCTTAATAATGCTTTTACAGTTTCAGGAGGAATATTTGATCTCAGGGTCCTTCTTCTGCGTTGGGTGACCCTTAAATTTTGTTCCACATTCTGTGGGGCCTTTAATTTTGATTCCGTAGGTGCAGAATTCATATTATCTGCTTGCAATGTTTTTACTGAGACATCAGAATCAATTGCTATGGCTTGCCTTGCTTCCTTTGTTTCAGAGTTGACAGTGTCTACATTCTCTTTAGAGCTATCCAACCTTTGTGTTTCTGTGCCTTTTAATTCCATGCCAATATTGTTGACTGAATTCCTTTTCGCTGCTCCCTTTGATTCAAGGAAATCAGGAGGTTTAGCATCCATGACACCGACATAGACAGTTTGTCCTTCTTCTGTACCTTTTGGCTTCAAAGAAACATCGTTATGCCTTTCTTCCATTCCTATACCAATACTGTTGACAGAATCTTTGTTATTCATTCCCTTTGCTTCCAGGGCATCAGCATGGATTGGGTCTATTTTATCAAAGCCAATGATTTCTCTTTTCCTTGTGTCGTTTGATTTCAAGGCATCATCATTTACAGAATCTGTTTTCTCTTTATCCTTTGAGCTCAAAGTTTTTGCTTTCTTTTTCTTATTACGCTTTGCTTTTGTTTTCAAATGGGAGGAATTACCAGATTGTCCATTTCTTGGGTCCACTGATGTTGTTTCTTTATCAAGCCTGCTTGTGATTGGAATCTGTACAGTGCCCTTTTCGCACATATCAGCTTCACCCTTCTCTACTGAGATTGCCTTAACAAGGTTTGTTGAACTACAAGAGCTACCTGCATTTTCATTTCTCAAGTCTACATTTTCATATGGTCTTTGAGTTTTTCTTATGCCAATATCCTCTGTTTCAACCACATATGTTTGTTCTGGTAACGTAAACCCTTCTATGCATTTTTCATCTTTAGTGTGTCCAGGAATGAAGCAACTATTATCACGAGTCTGGCCACTGTAACTAGTAATTTTCTCTGTTCTGTCATCTCTATATTTTTTAAAATCCTGGGTCTGATCTTTGTTTGACTCTATGCGCATTTGCATTTTTTCATCAGTTCCAAGACAAGTACATTTCTGCTGAATAGAATCATTCTTAATTTCAGAATAAGTGTTGTCATCTCGAGAACTATCTGATTCATTTTCAAATGAAGATTTCTGTCCAAGTTTGTTGGCTTTTTCCAACAAATCTGAACTCTGGTATTTGCTTCTCTGTTTGACTCTATTTTTCTGGGTTTCAGAATTAACATTTTCTTCATCATCAGAACTAGAAAGTACATTTCCAAAAAGACTTCTCTCTTTAACTTTGTTGGCTTTTTTCAACATTTCTGGAGCCAAGTGCTTAAACCTCGGAGGAGCATTTTTCCAATATGTTTGTGCATCATTAAGGTAAAAGAGAAGATCTGAAAACAGAGACACTACAAATTAAAATACATTATAAAATCATTAAGGTCTTATTTGGATCTGCCATTATGTATGATAAAAGAAAATTAGGAAATTTAGCCTGATATTCTGAACAGTTGGTTTGATTACTGACGTAAGGTGGTACTTTTGGTTAGATAAACTACTTGCAAATGATCAGTGCCTAGCTGTAACAATTACCCCTTTTCTCTTGGGACATTACCTGCTGTTTCTTCATGGTTGTCAAACTCAGTATCAATCTCATCTTCATGTTTATGTTTTTCTTCCGGCATAAACATTTTGGCATCAAATAAACGATCTTCCTCCATATAATGCCCAAGAAGGTTTTTCCATGCCCTATTACATCTCAAAACTTTTTTATTTCCTATTAAAGAATAGTTATGAATCACAATATAACTTTGAAATACATAAAGTTTCATGACAATAAAAAAAGGGTGTAATACACTGCAATACAAAACGAACATGATATTGGAGAATCTTTTTGAACAATTTAATTTTGCGACTTTTGTGCTTGCAAAAAATCAAGCAAAACAACAGTACTTCATTTTTTGTTTGACATTTCATATCTATTTCAATGAAAGGTCACTTAACTTAATGTAAAATGAAAATAATTATTCAAGCAAATTTGTAAACTTCAAATTGCCCTTCTGAATATAGTCAATGTTTAAAAAAAACCATGTGCACTTGTTTAGAACAAGTTTTAAGCTATAATTTTGTACTTTTAACTTGAAAAAAGTGAGTTTTACAGTGGGCAAAAAAAAATCAAAATATGATTTGATAGATATTCAGCCACACCAATTTGCTACAATGTTCTGACTCGAATGGCTTGAATTTTTTTATCATCAAGTTTGTATGCAATAGCACTTTACCAACAATAAAAAGTCCCTTCCTAGCTCTTGTCAAAGCAACATTCATCTGATGAGGATCTGCAACACTTCCCAAGACCCCTTTGCACCAACCAAGAGTTGGATGTGAAATTATCGTATAATCAGGGATGGAACGTACTGTACTAAGAACAACAAAATCCCATTCTCCTCCTGGAAAATACCAAAGATGCAAGAATAACAAGACATCAACATAACATGTACAGGGGTATTCAGAATAATAAAAACAGGATTTTTTTACTAAAGGTGTCAAAAAAGGATTTTAAAGGTTTTCTTTATAGTAAATGTAAGAAATATCATTTTCCCAACTGGATATATTTTGTCATTTTTTTGCTTGAACGGAATTACGAAAAAATAATGGGATGGCGGCACCTTCATATGTCGCCCCTTATTAATCTACCTAATTTCCCCCTGTCACCTGAAATTGAGTTAACAAATAGGCTTATATCCAAAGATAGTGATCTTGCATGTGTTTCATTCAAGCGGTTGTCTTTTCTCAGTCTCATCATTATATATATACAGAATTGGACATATACAGCAATGAGTAAGAAGAGAGAAAAATGGGTGAATGAAACACATGCCATCCCATAATTTCGAAATTCTCTATTGAAATTAAACATGGGAAATCTGGTAAGAACATGCTTCTAAGTAACAAGTTGGCCAGATTGCCTTAGATATCTTAGAATGCTATCTCAAAATAAGTTTTAGTTTGGGCTTAAAAAAATCTTTAGTATAATTTTTTAAAATTGTAGATATGCCTGAACTTGGACATTGTGCTGTGAATCTATTGTTTGCCTTATCATGGTTAAAAGATATATTCACTGATACTTTAGAGAGCTTTAGTAGCCCGATGGAAAGCACACTCGCTTGTCGTGTAAGAGGTCTTCGGTTTCGAACTGGGCAGTTTCAAGTGAAATCATTTTTCACTGGCTTTCAAGATATGTCATTAGGATGAGACAAAAACCGAGGCCCCATGTCAAAGACAACAGCATCTGGCATGTAAAAGAATCAGATAATGTTGAAAACAATACATTGTCTGCAAAGCATTTTCTGAGTGGGAAACTAGCGGTGGTGAAGGACTGTAAGGTCTGACAAGTGATCTGAGTGGCCAACCAAGAATATAAAGAGCGCATAGAAACGGATAATCAGTAATTTGCGCTATACAAATGAACAATAATAATAATAATACTTAAAAATGGCACTCACCTTGGCTGGATACTACTGTTTCCATGTTTACATCTTTCAGTTTCTTTACCTTTTTAGTCAGGTTTTTCATAAGGTTGCTTTGGGCTTTGTATGGAGTGATGAATGCAATATCTTGTGGTTCAACATCAAAATCATAGATAAGCGCTTTCAGTATTCTTTTCTGAAAAATTGTCATGACTATTCATTACATATTACTAGTCTGTTAGGATAAACCGAGGCCCCATGTCAAAGATAATTGTATTATGCATGTAAAAGATAGATAAATGTTGAAAACAATTCAAATTATAATAATATCTAAACTTTTGACTGATTTAAAATTTATAGCTTTATACTTTACATTTAGAAACATATAAAGTAAAGTTTAAAAAACTCTATCAAAATTGTATAACAGAACTCACAACGTGCACAATTTCATCTTCATTATAGCGAGACATTTCACTTCCCATGTCTGTCTTGACTGGCTGGTAGTCCTCATATTTTGGACCACTGCAGTGACAGAATGCTATTCTTGAATCTGATTTAAAAAATGTTGGTGTCTCATTCCATCTTTTGTTTTGTCCACTTTGTAGTTCTCCGTCATAAAATTGTGCAGACGGAAACTCGCAAATACTTGGGTGCTGTAATGAAAATAAGAAAGGAAAAGTGCAAACTCCTAGGAAGACACCTCTACTTAAATAATTGATTAAAAAAATGAACATACTAAGAGTGGATTTATTTTTCTCATAATTATCATTTTTGCATGTCCTTTCATACTTACCATCCGGTATTGGATTTTAAGGATTTGCATAGGAAAAACTGAAGTTTCTGCACATTTTTCAAACAGTGACCTCTCAAGACCCATTTCCTGAGCAGTTCGGTCCAAAACAATAGGTTTCAGCTGTTTATGATCTCCAATAAGAACCACTTGTTCTGGCTGCATAGACACAATTGGAATCAAATTCTCGGGCTCAAGGCACATACCACTTTCATCAACTATTAGATGACTAATGTTCCCTTTAAGATCCTGAATGGTCTTATTCATTGTTCCAAGACAAGTTGTGAGCAATATGTCATGGTCTTGAATGGTTGACTTTGTTGCCCTTTCCACCAGTTCAATGTAATCCGTGAGTAAACTCCCAGAGTTTTGGCCATTTTTCCGACAATCTTTAATTCTTTCCTCAATGGCATCAAACTCTTGTCTGTATTTACAGTTTGGACCTCTGATAACTCTGTGCAATGCAACTTCATTTATATCTGGATCTGCCTTTTCATAGTATTCTGTCTTATCTCTGAACCTTTTAATATATCCTGGGGGGTGAATTAAAGATTTATCTTTCCCTTCAATGCTCTTGGAATATATTCTCAGAATTTTTGGGCAATAAACATCTTCAGGGAGGTTGGAGAGAAGTCTTTGATGAAGGTATTCTAAAATAGAAAATAAGAGACAGTCAGGTTTCAGCAAACACATGGCTTATCGTACTTTGAGACTTTTAAACAATTGAGGATTTGATTAAGTTGTGATGTTCATCTAACCAGTACATTTTCAGTTTCAGCATTAGAAATTTACCTGAATAAAATAATCCAAAATTTAAAAAAAAGTAATTGGATTATTTGCCTAATCGATGAATAAACCAAAAAAAATTTCTATATATTTTCAGTGATGCAAGAGTTTAAATAGTATAAAAAAGGATTGTTGAAGCATACAATCAATTACACGTAGACGTTGTAGAATTGTTGCAATGACAGAACCTGCAGAAGTTTATCATCACCTCTCATCAATAAAAACAAGGAAGAGATAACTAGTAACTTGTAAAAAAAATTAAACACTTATCTCCTTTTATTGACTACAAATAATTAGTCTATGGCACATGATTGATATATGCATTACAAATGCATTGCTTACTGGTGACAACATTCACAGATCTATTAGATGGTCCACAGTAAATCACCCATTTCTTTTGAATACCACTGGAAGCTTTTTTTTGATTGTGTTGATTTAATTTGGCCATTAAGTAAGCCAGCCTGACACCTGTCTCTGTTTTCCCAGTCCCTAAAAAGAAAAAAATGACATAATCATATTTCAAATTTCTAAACATATCCACATTCCTTGCAATTAATTATGATTGAATTCTGTCATAATACATCTAGGACAAACATGACCAAAACAAAATATACCTGGTGGTCCATGGATGAGAGATATCTTTCTAGATAAAGCATACATCACAGCCTCACGCTGATACATATTTGGTTTGCACATTGTTGGAACTTCAATGTCAATCATACCATCCAATGAAACATCTTCGATTTAGGAGAGAGAAAGGAAAGGAAGTAAGCATAAGGATTGTAAAAGTGATTCCTTAAATAATATTTTGAGATATTTAAACTAGTTGAGTATATTTCAAAGGGCTTCAATTCAAAGTTGCAATGTCTCCCCACAGCAATAAGAAAAAAGGGACATGACAACAATACAACAAGGTTTTCTTGGTGTCTCCATAGTTTACCATGGTTAAATTACTTTACTTGAGGTACCTGGAAACTGATACTTTCGAATTATTATAAAGTATTGGCAGACCCTTTTGAAATGTTGAAATTCCTCTAATCATGTAAAATCAGCATAAATTAATAAGTCATAACCTACCCTGTTGTTGGAAACTATCTTGAAGGGCTAGTGCTTTCACAATGTATGAGGAGTATCTTGTATTGTTAATTACTTCTTGCATGTGCCTGTAACAAAAAATACCATTATAGAAATATGTTTTAGTCATTAGCATTACTAAGTATTACCTCTTTAAAATAATACCAGTGTGACAGTTTAGTTAGCAACTCTGAATTCTGACACAGTGTGTCAAGTGTCATGGTATGAATATAGACCTTACCTATGGGGTAAATCTTTTTCATACACTTCTATGCTCCCTTCAGTAACAACAGGTCCTTCCATTTGATTCATCCACTGAGGCAGTGGGGGATGCACCTGAAACTCCCATTTGAAGTGTCTTTTATCATGTATCAAGGTAGTAACCACACCATGAGCAATGTTAATTGTGGATTTGTTGCAAAGTTCATTTTCTGTATCTGTGGCCCGAGCCATCTGAACTGTTTTACCATTTTTAAAGATTTGCCCTACTTGTACACATATGTATCCCAAAACTTTCTTGCTATTTGAAGTATGTTCACCACTGTCATTCTTTGGCTCAACTTGGTCCACCTCCAAATCATCTTCAACCTCTGATTGATTCTTCCTACTAGTGTGTGGTGCACAAGGAAGGAATGTTTCCGTATGTAAGCAGAAACGTTCATCTAATTCCATTTGTCCATTAGCTCCATTCCTTGACATGGACCATTCTATTCTTACATCATTAAGAGTGAAAGAAGTTGGATCTTGCATTGCAGACACTACAGATTCCATATCTAGGATTCTTGACCAATCTCTGATGTAATCATCTATATCTGGGTAGGATGTTTTGAGGGATACATCTGCTGGGCTTGCAAAGCATGGAATAGGTTTATCTCTATGCTGTAGACATACTTTGTATGTTGGTGTAAGACTCATCAACTGAGGACAAGGAACCAGAAGGCCTTTTAAATAATCTGTTGTGTATTGTATTGGTAGGACTTTCTCTGGTTCAAGAGTAAGTTCAAATTTGGAATAATGAGCTTTTTCTTTAGGAATTTCTGTTCTGTCAGAAGAAACGTCATCAACATAATCTTCTTTTCTATCTCTTTTCTGTCTCATCAATTGTAACATGTCTTTAGCATTGCACCATTTTTTTTCTTTCACAGCATTGTTAAATTGCCTCCAAATTTTGCCTTCGAATATGATGATGTGTTGGTTTGGATTCAGTTTTGGAATTTTCCGAGGCTCAAATCCTTGTGGTCTGCCTATTCTGTAGTTGTGAATTCTTTCATTCCAAGTATAGGTAAAATCCTTTTCATTACCCATTTCAGGTAAGTGTCGGAGTCCCATTTGGTTTGTTTTAATTGTCTTGAATTTTGGTGGTATGATAAACATATCTGGTATTGAAATGTTGACATCAGTATCTGAACAGTTTTCAACTACTGTCAATGTGTTCTTAGGTTTGATCAGTAACTGGTGCACATGTTGCAAAAGCTGTACAGCTTTCTTTAGTTGCTTCTTCCTTGAGTTAACACTATCAAATTCCTCACAGATATCTCTAATTTCATCAACTGAATATGGGACTTTGTCTTCTAGATGTCCCTTCACTAACCTCTGGACAACCACATCTAGGTATCTACTTAGAGGTGCCAAGAAGTAGGTATATTCATTACAATATTCCTGGTAGTGACAAATTTCAGGTTGCGAAACATCAGCTGATGACACTATTACAACAGGTGACTGCAATTCATACCATTTGTTGCAGGCTGTCAGGAAGGATGGCTGTAATTGTTCAGAGGCAAGAAGATCTTCTACATGGTCTAAATTTGGATCTCTGGCACTTATACATTCATTAAGTTGATCAATGTACTTTGTGAACATGGTCAATTCTGCATTTCCTACTTTACCATCTGCAACATGATCTGGGCTAAGCTCTTGATATCTGTTTGATGTCTTTATCACTTCTTCATATTCTTGCTTCCACTGATCACGATCAAAATCTCTAGGTGGAGCCTGTGTGACAAGGGGTGTCCTATTTGGATAAACTTCTAAAAGTAAACGTGCAATTGACTTGCTGACCAATCTGTTCAGTTCCCTTATCAAGCTGTCAGCAGTTGACTCCTTTATTTTTTTTGCCTCGTGCCAATACAGTTCAGATCCAGAAAGGACCTTTTCAGAACAAAGAGTCTTAGACACTTTATGAAGGTGCCTCAGGATTTCATTTTCTTGATCCTGATAATCCATTTCTGTCCCAAAGTTTGAAAGTATTGGTTCCACATCAGAATAGTTGTAAACCTTAGAGACCTTGATCAACCCAAGAGTGACATGCTTCCAAGATGCAGAAGTTTTTAATTTGTGATTTTCATCAAAATGGAATTGGATGGAAATAACAGCATGTTCATTTTCAACGTGTAAACTTGCATTTGCTGTAAGTGTAAGATTCAACATCTGCACTGGATTTTCTGGAGGAATTTCGAATGTAGTACC
>JAVSBT010421177.1:0-10624 GCA_033118115.1 Pharyngocirrus eroticus
TCAATCAGTGTTGTCAAACCTCGCACTTATATCGTCACCTGTCAATTAAAGGGTGATATTGATAGGATTTTACAAGAAGATCAATGTTGTAGATTAATCCAAGATATAAGGACGAGCCAAGAATTGCATAGTACTTGTGGTAGATGAAGGGGGATTTTATACATACGTACCAGAGGATGATTTAGTAACTAAAAATTGATAACACTGTGTACCAGATACACCAAAAACTAGAGAGAATGGAAATGATCCTATGTTTCAATAATGGGAGCACGGAGACAAAGTATATGCCTAGAGATCAGAAGGTTGGGGGTTCAATTCCCCACCATGCAACCATGTATATATTCTGGGGAAGGTGCTTAGTCCCAATTTCCCTTCTTCACCATGGAAAGATTAAATGGGAAATAGAAAATTCTGGGAAAGTAAATCTGTGATTGACTAGCATCCTGTCTACACTCAATATATCTGCCCTCATTGACACCAAATATCTATAAGGTTTCTTGCATAATTCTAACCATGTATATTTTGGCCTGCCTTCTGGTCTTTTCATGTGTTTTGAACACTTTACTAGGGCAATTTTTAAAGGAGAAGAAGATGGTTATCTAAGGATATGACCTATCCAATTTAGTCCTCCTTCTTTTATGATTGTTTTCCAGGCTGTTACCTTTGTAATGTCTTATAAACTTTTGGGTTTCATTTTTTTGGGGCCATCTTATGTTCATACATATACATGTATACCCATAATCATACACACACACAAGTGTTCTATCTCCTCATTTCAAATAAATCAATATTAACAATACAAAATCTCTTACAGCTTTCTGTATTTGAATACACAAAGGATAAATATACATATATCTCTGTATGCATTCAAAACGTATGTCAGAAATCTCCTAAGAAATAGTATACAGCCTTCACTTTGATAGAAAATCAATGTAATCTTATAGTCGTATGGAAGTATGGATTGCTTACGACAAATTACTACAAGGTCAAGGTCAATAATTATATGGTAGAATTTATGTCTTTTCTTTTGTGCCTGTATGGTCATCGTTGCAATCTTGGGCGGTTTATGTATTTGTATTGGGATATAAAACTTGTTATGAACCGATACTAAAATATTTAGATGGTCCTTACTTAATTGTTCTGTCTAAGGTTAAAAGCTGGGTTGTTTCTTATCACATGTATACGAAAAGATATGATTATAATTATAGAAGACATTTAACTAATTCTGGAGCAATAGTATGTAACAGAACACAGTAAAATGATTGTAAATTGTTGTAAAAAAAATACGTTAATTTTCCCCAGCATAAAATTCCCTAGGATTTTTATACTAGCATCATTATTAATTTTGATAAAAAACAAACTATTTATGAACTAAAATTACTACTAGTATCCATGGCAATATACTTTACCAGCTCACATTGGGACTAGATCTTTACTTTGCATCCATCCAAAAGGATTTTATCATAAATGTTTGATTCTGCGGTTTCTTGTTGTCTGCCTCTGACAGAGCCTTTTACTTTCAGTCAATCCCAGGGATTCATTTTCCCATTAACTGAAGTGTTATTTAAGCAATAATCAAATCATTGCTTCCAAAGGGATTGTATTGGATTTTTTATTTTTTTTTGCATTTTTTGATTAAAGAGGCTACTTTTTACAGACAAATTGCTGTAAGAGTGTTGGAAGGCCCTTTAATTCTTCACGCTCATCAGCCTCATGGTGAAGTAGCCAATAGACCAAGCCTTTATCATAGTTGGTATTTGCCACACATCAATCAGTCAAGGGTTAGTGGATTATGCCTTTAGATATAGTCAATGCTATCTTTTTCACCAGTGACCAATATTTATTAAAGGTGTTGATTGGATGACTCTTCACTAGTTGTTCATAACACTCTTTGGAATTAATGGTATACCCCCCCCCCCCCATGTTGTACCACGTCAAGGGCATCCTTATTAATACCAGTAATCTTCCTTTTAAAAAGTTAAAATGTTTGAGGACATATAGTTAGTAATTCAACTTACTTCCTACCCTAGAGTTTAACATACTTCCCTTTCTTGTGTGGGGTTCTATTTTCAGTGGCAATTGAATTTTGGAGACTAATCCACACAATCATTTTCAATAAACCTTGGAGTCGTTAACCTCATCTGGTCACCTGAACTACACACTTTAATACTTCATTGTCAATCCTTCATTGTCAATGGGGTATTTTGATCTTAAATTGATGAATTGTTTCCTTTCCGATAAAAGTTGATTTGAGGTTAAAGTGTTTCAAAGCTATCAATTAACATAAATGTAGGTTCAATCTTTAAAAAATGAACTTTAAAACTTTTCATTTCTCTTGGGGTTTTTTTCTAGGTCTTGTTTATGATAGGGTACCAGCACATTCAGGTCGCGCCTCAGCTGAATGTCCATCGATTATGCGGACTAGAGACTATGAATAAAGCATTGGACATATATAGCGATGAGTCTGAAAAAAAGACAACTGCATGTATGAAACAAGTGCCAATCTCCATCTTGGGAAACAAGCCTATTCATAGTAATAAGTATGCATAATCATTTGACATTCAACAGAGGCGCCACCTGAATGTGCCAGTACCCTATTGATTTTTGAATTTTAGCAAATGAAACATACAAAACTACCCCACAAATACATGAAAATGACAGAAATTAAATGATAGTTTTAATTAATCTGGTACTTCCTTCCAAACTAAGAGTTATACAGCTAGTATTAGTAGTGAACTGCTATTAGCAATTCAGGACTTATTTATTCATTTGGTTTAATACTAGCTTTTAAATACCCTGATGATAAATTATATCAGATAAGAGTTATATCATATTGGATTCTAAAAATAAACATATTTTTTTACAAATATTCTAGCAGGGTCATGATGGTAGGAATTTAACAAAGGCTATATCTGTCTAGCCATTTAGGAGATTTGAGGGAAGGCCTACAAATTGTCAAAGGATACAATAGAGAATATTACTTCGAATGAACCTGTCCAATGTATTTAGAACATTAATGTACTAGTTTCAAAAGATCTGGTGATATATTATTGTATAGAAAGAAAGAAACAGTTTTCATTCTTAAGAAGAAATGTCAATTGTAGAAATTATACAAGCCTGTCTTACCGTTTGAGATTCATTCGGGTGTGACGACAATAGCACGGTGTCGGGTAATAATGACGTATCTTCACCTGTGTTATGTCCTGCATGTTTTAATTGAAAGTAAGGTTACATTCCCACAGTTTTTATACTGTTAAAAAAGTTGATATGACAAAGCGTGATAGAGTGTTTATATGACTGATTTGATAGTAAAGAAAATGAAACATTACTAAACTTGGGGCTTGGTTTTTGACCTAGAAAACAAATATTTATCATAAGCATACAGGTTGCATGCTAGCATTGATAAACACATAAACATAATGTAAGTGCCACTTACATAGTAAAATAATAATAATATTGTTGTTGTTCTCTAGTGTTTTCCCTCAGAAAAGTTTTGACCAAGTCAGCTTTACATGACTAGAAACAATAACACAACTAATGGCTTACTAGAACCCAAACCATTTTTCTCTGAACGCCAGGGAAAAATGATTCTCTTGATTATAACTGGTAATGGGGACCTTCCGCATAGAATGACATCATGACAATCCAAGCTAACCGTATTCTACCCAGTAAACCGTTGAAGCAATTTTTTAAATTATAAAGTATTTTCACATCCTGACAGTGTTGGAAAGTCTTCCCATCCTAAGCCACTAGGAAGATTTAGAATATATGTATATAGTCACTTTGAATGTATAGAACTACTCCAAGGAAGTTGAACCTATCAATTCCAGACTTCTATAGTACAAACAGAACTGTAAAAGGGAAAGTTTGGCTGTGTACAAGAATTTACTTTCATTATTATTCGATATGCTAGGTGTGCTAGGTGGGTGAAATTCAAAGTGCATAAAGGTCGTATGAGTCTATTCTATACAGTCTTCAGGTGGCGCCTCAGTCTCTTTGTTCAAACTGTCTCTCAAGATTAGGATTTCCTCTACGGGAATTATGCAAATCAAAGCCAATTCTTTGGATGGTTGAGTTTTATTTTTAAGGTTAAATTCTGTTATGATGTCTTCTTTTCTTGATGTCAAAACAAGAATTGGTTCAGATGTCCATTTATTGGCATACATTTGGAGAACTAAGGTATATTTTATCTAGATTATGAAGCTTGTGTATATGAGACTGCTGTTGCTACTAATGGTAGAGTTAAAAGAATGATCATAATTTGAATGTTACCATATTTTTAGAGGATTGAGAATGCGATTTCAAAAGAATAGTTTGACTGGATATGGTCAGTGAATTCTTCCTACTATAGAGTGCCATGATACACTAAGCCAGTGAAACCTGTCGTAATTGATGACTTTCCCCAAAGCTCACTTTCTTGGTGGTTATAGCTTATAAAAAACTGTATCAACATGGGAAGATATTGCTAAAGTTCTAGTTCTTTCAATGTTCTGATTAAAAGGATGGTACTTTAGGGGGTTTCCTATAGATAGGGTATACTGGAAATACATGTAATTTATGGTTTTTTTCTTCATTTATCAAAGGTGTACAATTCAGTGGTATGTCATTATTTATACAAGATATGTCAAATCGCTTCCTTCTTTTGTATATATATAATATTGCATACCACACAAACAAGCCAATCTAATAGCTATGTACTTTCCGATATTTCATATTTTTAAAGGAAGTTAAAGTTTTTGGATTATTTTTGAATCGTTTCAGTTAAAATTGAAGGTTGGTTACCCCTTTTTATCAAAGTTATGATTTGATTTTTTTGTGATGTGAGAGGAAAGATATTTATATGGTTTACAGTCTACTGCTGACAACATTTTGGATTTTTCCATTGGTAACCACATCACACAAGCTTGTAGAACTTGAAGCCTCAGAATTCTGTGGGTGTTTCCTCGTCATCAATTTGTGAACAATTTGGAATAATTACACAACTGTTGCTGTTAAACTTACAGTTCATATTCCTGAATACAATTATGAGCAATTGTTGACATTCAAGTACTCTTCAGTGAATATGTTTCCATGTATCTTAGATTCCTTACTCTTCCTTGTAGATGACATGGAATCTATTCATCCAAACAGTTTGGCGCTTTGTTAATATGTGTTTATGCATCTTGTGCCTACAACAAGTCACCACTAAACACTGTAACCAACTCAACAACAAAATGTTGTTTTTGTTGTTGTTTTCTAAAGGTTAATTCATTTTTCTAATGGTTTACCTATTATATTTTCAGGGGAATAATTTTGGATTTGAAAGAACAATCCACGGCATGGAGGCTGCATTGATTTCCAGGGACAAAGTAGGAGTCCAAGACTTTGTACTCCTGGAAGATTACAAAAGTGAAGACGCATTTCTGGACAATTTGAAGAAAAGATTCAATGAAAATAGCATCTATGTAAGTAGAAGGTTTAAAGATTCTTAATAAGTTATTGTTTGTTGATAGACACATCCTTTGGAATCAATTTAAACCCTTTTTTATCTCCATGAATTGAAGCCCTTGGCTTAGAACGTGTTTCTAACCACAATAATGTATGGATTTGAATGGATTTAAATCGTTTGAAATCCTTAAATGGTGTGTCTGGAAGCAAATCCAAACCAAATAGATAAGTCATTTAACTCCACAAAGATTTGAAAAAAAGGGATTCATTCGATTTGAAAAAAAAGTCTTAAATCAAAAGGATAGACTGCCAATGATATATGGAAGTGTTACAAAAATAATGTAATGCATTGCAATGCATATTAAATACCCGCTTAATACAATAAGATAATATATGTATATGAAAAGCATTTTCATATACATAGTTCGTGAGCAATTACGAAATAATAAGACACAAAGCAACAAAGTATTGGTTGATCATTTTAAATGAAACGCTGGGTAGATGTAACAAAAATTTAGAATGCCATCAATGAAGATGTCAGATGTGTTTTTTGTGCCTACAACACAGATATATGGTCGGGACTGATTGGCTCGTAAACAGCCAAACAAAGTGGTGGCTTTTATTTTTTAACAAGGCAATAAGTTTCTATTGAATTGTATCAGATAAGCATATTATATAGCATTTTGTGTCCTCGATCGGTTAATTGTATGGTCCATTTTTTTTGTGATTATTGAATGAAGTGTTGTATAGATACCCTCATATTACACATAGTTTGTTGTCAAACCTATTATTGATAATATCAAATTTATTCTGGGTGATGACAGACAAATGTACAAATTATTTTTATATTAAAAAAAATGATAATTTGTTTATGTTTACAATGAAAGTTGTCATGAAATCATGCCTGAAATGATAGATGATAGATTCAACACCAATATTTCTGTTGTAATACAACAGTTCAAACTCCGCTGTGTCTTGTTTTTCAAATCCTTATTGATCTCGTTTCAGACTTACATTGGACCTGTCCTTGTGTCTGTCAATCCGTATAAAAACTTAACAGTTCAAACTCTGCTGTGTCTTGTTTTTTCAAATCCTTATTGATCTTGTTTCAGACTTACATTGGACCTGTCCTTGTGTCTGTCAATCCGTATAAAAACTTAACAGTTCAAACTCTGCTGTGTCTTGTTTTTTCAAATCCTTATTGATCTTGTTTCAGACTTACATTGGACCTGTCCTTGTGTCTGTAAATCCGTATAAAAACTTAGACATCTATAACCAAGGCGTGATAGACACATACAAAAATGTCAACTTTTATGAACTGCCGCCACACATGTAAGTAACAAGGATGAGAACTCCAAAGATCATGTTTATGTGATAATTTTACGCTAAAACATTTTGATATTTAGACTAAATTTCATAGTCATCATCAGAACACAACATTTTTGTCTAAGACCACTAATGATCTGCAGGGTGCGATTTACTACTGGTTCACTGGTCCGAGTCCAGTGAATTTTGGTCCGGTCCGGCTGAGATCTAGACCAGCAGTGAAAATTTATGCTTATCTTCTTATTCAAGTTAGCGGTCCAGTAGCATATTGGACGATCCAGTAGAGATTTTGACCTACTGGTCCGTCTGTCCAGTGACGAAAAAAAAGTAAATCACACCCTGATCTGTTTGAAAAGAATCCTCTGAAAGACTATGAAGAGACAGCTTGCAATGCTAATTGGCGCAAAGTTAATCCCTCTAAATAAATAGATTGTCAATAGAATTCAAGTAGATGAGCTTTAAAACTACAACTGTGTTCACATTGTAGACTTATAGAGTGCTTTAAAGAATGGCAACTAAAAAGACACTTTGAAGCAATCACAAAGTGGACAGGGCTTATAATGCATGTAGATTCACCTTCTTTTCCCCTCTATCCAGATTTGCCATTGCTGACGTAGCCTATCGGTCAATGAGAAGTGAGCATAGGGATCAGTGTGTTCTTATTTCTGGAGAATCTGGAGCAGGAAAGACAGAGGCATCCAAAAAGATTTTACATTATATAGCAGCTAGCAGTGTGCATTCTAAAGAAGTGACCAGAGTAAAAAACAGATTACTGCAGTCAAACCCACTACTTGAGGTAATGCTTTGCAAAATGAGTAACTGAAAAAAAATGAAATAGGAATAAAGCCTTTCCAAGTTAATTAGTTCGTACAATATCTTGTATTTTACAAGTAACCTCATTTGGAATGCTCTAACTCACATTCACACCATAACAACCAACCAACTAACCAACCAACCAAAAGACCAACCAACCAACCAACCAACCAACCAACCAACCAACCAACCAACCAACCAACCAACCAACCAACCAGTGATCTATCTATAGATCTATTCATTTTTCAATCTTGATCTCTTTTTAGGCTTTTGGGAATGCAAAGACAAATAAAAATGACAATTCCAGTAGATTTGGAAAATACATGGATGTTCAGTTTGACTTCAAGGTAAGTGAACGTTTCTCAGATCTTTTCATCTTATTCAGGAGTTCTACATCCAAGCTAGTAGGTTAGTGTAAAATCATGGTGTAAAAACAGCAGATACAAACATATTTGAGTGAAGTGCGAATCTGAAAATGTGTATTTCATGGAATAATATTGGATTGTTTCATTTCTAGGGAAATCCAGTAGGCGGCATTATTCTTAATTACCTTTTAGAAAAATCTCGAGTATGCAAGCAAGCTATCGGAGAGAGGAACTTTCATATTTTTTATCAAGTTGTTGTTGGTGCAGATGACAATGAACTCAACAGACTTGGATTAAAGAGAAATGTGGATTCTTATTACTACCTCAATCAAGTAAGTCACATGTTACATGATAATGCTTTTTATTGCGCTGTTGTTGATGCAAATTAAATCTAGTGAAAAGGTCAAAAAATTATAATTAAAAGATCAGTAGCAACAGTTCTCTATTGCAACTAATTCAAGTTTTATGTATTACCAATATTTTTTATATATTGGAAAATGAAAAGTCTAAAAATATGCAATTTTCATGTCGTAAACTTGTACTTCCTGTGGGCCATCTTCATCCTTTTCAGCATATTACTATCATCAATCTCTAAAATAACTATTTTGTGTGCAATTAATTATTTATCAGGGCGACTGCAAAATTAATTATAAAAACACAAGGAAAGTAAGTATGTGTAATATTAACGACAAAGGAATTATTAAATAATTCTATGTAAGAATAACTATTTAATAAATCTAACTCTGATAAGATTTCTGCTGTTCCTAGTGTTAGACGCTGACACTATATAACTCCACTCATTGGCTAAGATTTCGTTGTTTTATAAATATTTCACTTGAGTTTTTATTTGCACAAGGAATATACTAACGGGTGATAGAGTGATAGAGTAAAAGTTATCTCTGTAATAGATGGGCATTTTAGTGTTGTCTTTCAGAAACACACAATAGAACTACATGTATATAACCTGGAAAATTGACAAACATTCTTTAGAATAGGGAACTGAAATGCAACACATTGTCTTCGGTTTGACACACTATTGGAATCAATTTCATTTTTTTTTTTTTCACAACATGGAATAGAAATTCAAAGTTCGGATTGAGTCCAAAAGTGTGTAGAGCCATAGCCATTTTTGGGGGGCTGAGCACAAAATGTCTAACGGGAGGTTTAATATTAATAGCTCAGTGTTAAAATCAATGCTAATCTTTGTCTTCATGTTTCATTTAGAAACAATACAGCAGCACTAGCTACTTTCTTTATCTGTGTCTTTAATTCATTTCGTTATTCATTAAAATTTGAATATCACAACCTCCACAACCCTCCCCTTGACAACACTTCCTTCAAAAAATGAAAAAAATACCGATTCTGTTTTCTACATCACAATCACTTTTCCAAACCCGTTTTATAAGCGAATATATCATAGAAAAATTAAAAGATTTCTCCTTTCTCGTTTTAATTGCAAATTCTCATAGATAACGCCGACATCTTCAAGTTCAGCCACATGGGTGTACGTGTAGATGTTTTGCTATGAAATTTTGCAATAAAAACGGAAAAACATATTCAGATGAGCGTTCATTCTACTATATTTGAAGTTATGAGCTTGTAATGATAGTTCTCTTTTCAATATTCTTTCTCATATAACACATTTCATTTCAAACTTCATGTACATGTATATATACATTTGCTGTGCATACTTTACTAGAGGAAAGGGGGATGTTGGCTTTGTACTAACACTTCAGATAGTAGATGATAGTTTAGACATTCAAACAAATTTGTCTTGTTATTTGTACAAATATGAACCTGCAAATATTAGTTCTTTTTAATGTCAACAATTAATCCTAAACTGTTATTAAAATCACAGGATTTGATTATCGAAACATAATCCCCCATCTTTCTTAAAAATCATAGATAATGCAACCATCTCATGATATATGAACTGAACTGAAAATGAATGACATTTTGATTTTATTTACTTCAAGGGTCAATCCAGTGCAGTCAAATCCTTAAATGACCTTGAACAATACAAGGAGGTCTACCAAGCTCTCAAAGTCTGTGATTTTGCAAAAGAAGAACAAGAGGTAAGTGATGGTAGGTGGCGCCACTGCTGACTATGCACTGTTCATGGGCTCTCAACTCAAGACTACGAATAGGGATATTTCCAAAGTGAAAGATCATGTGCGAGTTTCATTCACCCGCCTAACCTTTTCAGCCTCATTTTGATATATGTAGAGCACTGGACATAATATAGCGATGAGTTGTGCATGTGAATGAAACAGGATGATCTTTTACTTCAGAAATAAGCCGATTCATATTCTAGAGTGTGCATGAGCTGTGAATAATCAGCAGAAGGAGGGGGGAAGGGGGGGGGGGGGCTACCTCTTTGTACCAGTATCACATTCTGTTTTTCATATTTTTTTACATCAAGACACAAAACAAAAACCCTCAAAATTCTCATGCTGGATTCCAATAAGATATTATTTGTGTCAGTGATTACATAATCATATAATTTTTTCACTCAGTTATTACCTAATAAACATGATAATCCAAAATAACACCTAAAGCACAGATAATGAATGAATTTTTCATTCTAGAAAATGATGCATTTTTCTCTTTCTATCTTCAGGCCTTATTCTCCATTATTGCATCCATCCTTCACCTTGGGAACATTCAGTTCATGGAAGAGGAAGGCGTGGCAT
>JAVSBT010421288.1:0-10624 GCA_033118115.1 Pharyngocirrus eroticus
CCCTCGCTCACAAACCTTACAGCGTTAGCATCACATAATTTCAGTACACACCAAGCAGGCTTCAAGCCTGGAGAACGGATTTTGTATTTTTGTTTTGCCGGATATTTCACATTTGCAATTTTTTCCCATTTTAGGAGGAAATATTCTCACTATAGCTAAATACCCAAATATTCAGACTAGAACGAATGTGGTAGTTGTGAGTTTATGTATGGCCGATAGCCTGGTTGGATTTAGTATACCCATAGATATTATGTTTTATTTATCTGAAGAAATATCGTTTACTAGTAGCTCGTGGCTTTGTGTCACACGTTACGCATCCTACGTCATGAGCGTTGGAGCTTCAGTTTCAAATTTGATCTTCATAACAGTTGAACGTTATCTTGCTATTATGTATCCTTTGAATTATTACGATAAAGTTTCCAAATCTTTGATTGCATTTTTTCTTGTGATTGCACGGCTCATTGGTGGAACAGGTGGGTTAGTTTTAGTATTTTGGAATGATTGGTACCCTCGCAGGCCGTGTACATTCATAGACCTAATGCCACGGGATTTTATATTAATATTCTATGTGCCATTAATAAGTATTTGCACACTTACAATGTTAATACTTTATCAAAGAATTTACATCCTAGTCATACAGCATCAAAGGCAAATCAATGTATAAGCAGTGACACCTACCGACAACAATAGTCAAGGTTTACGGACAAATCAAGCTAAAGAAGCTAAGAACTCTAAAGTGTTAGCACTCGTCATTGGTGCGTTTTTAGTTTGTTGGTGGCCATTTATCATTTGTGACGTTCTATTAGAATGAGAGCTATTGGAACATACGCCGTTATTGCAAGGTATCACGTATATCACAGCAGGTACTGCTTTGTCCAACAGTGCATTTAATCCATTCATTTATGGCTGGAAAAACAAAGACTTCCGGACAGCTTACAAAAAGTTATTGAAATTTCGAGACAGTTGATATAGACTGTGTAAGTGTAATTCCAAATGCAGTACGACAACAGACATCAGGCACAATCCAGGAAAAATGGGTGTATGTGAAAGCAGGTGAAAATATATAATTTCAAGGCTTGATTGGGTTTCAGTTCAATAACATTGGTGGTTCTAATGTTCTTCCTATTCATGAATCATTCACATATTTTCTAATTGCTATTTTCACTCCATGTTCATATCAGAGCAGATATCATAGTGGGTTTGTTATTGTTGCTTCAGCTGACCTCACTGAAGTCAAGTTGGATTCCCATGTATCAGGAGGAGGAAAGACATTAGAAAAGACACTCCTGATGCACAGCAGTAACACCTATGCCTTGTACAGTAGTATTAGTGATTACATTTGGTATCAGTTGAAATCAAACAAACCCATTGCAGTGTATGCTGGTGGTGACGGTGCTGCAAAATTCATACAGAAGCATGTTTGGATAAATTGATTTTGACTATGATTTTGTTAGAAATATTGCTAAAATTGTACTTTTTTGCTCACCAAAAAATTGAATGACGAAATGAAAAAAAAACTTCTGTATGAATTAAGATATGGTGATAAGGTTATAAATAATTGAAGTATGAAAATCCATCCAATGGTTACATTGATATTCATTCTGTTAAAAAGGGTAATTTTGGTCATTTTTTTCCCAGTAATATTCATTGGCTTGGTAGAGGGTTTTAATTTCCATACAATTTCATGCTGGTATGCTATAACATATGCCTCTGGTCAAACACTATGCAGTGCTTGATTCGCTGGATTTCAAGGTGTAATTCAAAGTAGACAATAAACCTTGACCCCATGTCAATATAAAAATGTAGGCCCAGTGCTAACATACATCACTATTATAGCTTAGTGCAGGCTATGCAAATGAGTTTTAAGACCATACGAGTCATCCTGCTACCAAAAAACATCCATTGCATATCTAAATATAAAGTTATAAAACTTTATTTTTAGACTTCATATCCTTCTTCACATCCTAGCAATTCTGTTGTTGTCATCACTGATTCCAAAACACTCCCATACCTGAGATTTAATGGACAGGTACAGTTAGGTGATTGGTCGAATGTTCATGGATGGGGCAATGCTTCTTATTGGTTTAACGTTTTCAAAATGAAGGAAGGATTCAATGAACTAGATGCTACACATGAAAATGCTGGTATAGGGTTTGCAGCCTATGTACAAGGATATCCAGGAGGGTATGGATATCGTACTGGATGGTGTTATTTCAATAACCCCTTCTAATGTTGAACTTATGTTTTTGATAAAAGTGTCACAAATTACGTAAAGAGAATAATGTATGTTAAGAAATCAAGTTATTGGTCTGTATTGATGAGAGATGAATTATTTCAATTGAGAATAAATTTGCTATAACAACGATGAAATATAATGAATTAAGATTTTAGTATGCAATCGATTGGGACATTCACAGCTCGGTGGAACACTGCTGTGGTTAAGGAGAAAACAGGTTATATTTATGATAAAATATTACATGAAAAATATAGTCGAAATATTAACATGTATTCGTCTTGAAAAATAAAATCAAGCAAACATGATTTTCGAAGTTTTTATCATTGTTTATTTTCTGAAATGATCAGTTGGCAAAGGATTAAAGTAATACAGTGAACATTATAAATGGTCATTGATTGCACGTGATTGCTTACTTTAGAAGGAAGAAATAGGTATAGTTTTTAAGGTTTGACGGATAAAGTTTTGATTACTGTATAGCTTATTGTATAAAGAATCTAAGAGGAAAGTTATTTGTATTATTCTAGCATGGTATGTAATGTTTAGTTATCCTGTTGTTGGCGATATCATGAGTACAGATGCACTTTTTATTTACAAAAATATAGTCGATATGTTAATGTTCTATCTTTTATAATCTTCATTTAGCACTGGAAGGGGGAGGGGGTATCATATATATAAAAGTCACCAGCTGTTGCCACTGTCAGTATTGTACACTGATGTAAACATGTTTTAACAAAAGGTTAAATCAACCACCCAGCTCCATCAGTATAACTTTTTCTGCATGTCAGTCTTCTATGTCCATCGTTTCAGACGGTCTGCTTGCATACACTGGTGGAATGAACCATTTTGATGATAAATCATTTATATATTTTTCAAAATGTTAAATATCTTGTCGTGACAATTCCATACCTTTCCCTACGTTAATGCCAATTCACTGTTCCCAGGACCCACTGCGCAGCAGGAGATAGATATTTTGGGATGGTGGGACCCAAGCACTGGAATTACAACCCAGTTAATTTTAAGAAGGCCACTACCATCCAGGCCTTCAAGAAAGCTTTTTGTTCAAGCACATTGAAACAGATAATCTGTAATTTGGCCTATACAAATCAACAATCTTAATATTATTATTAATGCAGACATTGACGAACAATTTGGAAACAAGTGCCATCAGAATCACAAAGAAGGTTCTAATTAGCAAACGGTCTAGGTGCCCCGTTCCCCGTCTTCTCTATATAGGAAGCAGCATGATGTGATATAAGAATTCTAATATCATGATATAGAATTATACAATAAAAACACAAACAGATAAACTATGTACTTTCATGTCCACCATTTTATTCACAACTTTGCAAAGTTTACAGCAGTTGCTTATATTAGTTCAAAACTTTAAGAGAAATTCTCTTTTACAATTTAGAGTTTGAATAAAACACACATGGACGCACTTTCAATAATTATACAGTAAGCCTGTTAAATTCTAAGAAAAATCACCAGACTGTGATCACACAAACTGCGTAAACAAAATCATAAATCAGACTACAATTCCTTATTTTTCTTAAAGTATTATTCATCAAATTTTCAAAACGTTCAGAGAATATCCCTTTATATAGAATGTTGAATATCATAAGACAAGGTTTAACTAAACAGAAAATAATTAGGAAAGTAAAGGGTGTCACAAAGTATACTGAATTCTGTCTCTGCAAGTGTCGAGTTATTGATGTTTGGTGTTGTTAAGTATATGTAGTGGTAAAATATAAACACTCTGTTTAGTGGTTTCAAAGTATCACTTTTTTATGTCGCCATCTTCCAGTCTCAAATCACAATACGAATTAATGATATATAGGAACTATGTAATCCAATGTTGACTCAAGGTCACCATAAAATACAGTTTTCTCTTAATGTATAGGTTGGACACATGTTATTTTGTTTTGTTCTTTTCTTCAGGCAAAAGGTGAAATATACCTAAAATAACGATATTGTAACATCATTAATTCATTGTAAAAAATAAAATGGGATTATGTTTTTCTAAATTTTGTAGCATTTTTTTAAAATAATTATACTGACTAGGGGTTTCGAATACTGTAATTCTTGTTGTTTTCCCCACCTTAATAATGATCAATTATGGACCTTTTAATTCCATTACAATTACAGTAGATACTATTCAGTGTAACATAAGCATGTCCTTTAATCTATTGACTTTACATTTAACCCTATATCATGAGATGTTCCATATATGAGAATGGTACATCAAACCGTTTCTCCTGTCCTTAAATTAATGGGGTACAAAATGTAATCTTTAAAGTTGTCAAAAGGTTGTGAAATTAGATGTTTTTTCAATGGTAAAGATATTAAAGAGAGCAAATAGAAAACAACATTCTGATTCATTTGATTCCTTTTTCATTATCATAACATCATGTTATATAATATACTTTATAACAGAATTTTTGTCCAAAAGTAGAAATTCGGTATTTAAGAAGCACATGTTTAATTTCACATAAGAAAAGTTTAGATGCATTTATTTATATTTTCAAGAACAAAAGTCATTTTTATAAGTAAGTGGTTCAAAACACAGAATAGTGTTTAGTTTTAAAAAGATTATTTTTCACTATTTGATTATCATTACAAATACTTTTTACATGAAAAAACCTTTGGACCATAATTTTAAAAAGTGAGGTATACCATTTCCCCTGTTTTTCCTCCTTTTTTTTAAAGAAGAGTTACTCAAGATTGAAATTTTAACTTTGAATTGTTTGTTACTATTTCAAATATATTAACAGGTGTTAGTACATGTGCATGTATGTTCAAAGAATGGATAAACATGGGTCATGTTGAAATACCAATATTTTTTGTGTAATACATGTATTTCCTTTGATAAATATATTATGTATTTAGGGAAGTTATCCTCATTTTGTACAGCTCACAAGGGATTAGATCATACTGTAGGCCTTTTCAAAATAATGTACCATAAAAGTCACTAATAATAATAATAATAATATCTTTATTGTCAATAATACATTGTACATTGAAATTCTTTGATACAGAATTACACCACCAGTCGCCACAGTGTAGCGCCCAATACCTCATTTTACAGCCTGGGATCGAACCGGGAATATCTTGCACTCCAAGCGGCGACCCTATCCATTAGGCCACCATGCCTCCATAACAACATTAGTATCTCAAACTAAATAAAATTATTAATACTAAGGAGTATTTGCATGCAGTGATATTGTCACCCCTTTTGAAAGAATATACTTTAATATTCACATATGAGTGATGTGTACACGGTTGATGTGTTTTGGTTCTATGTTATATTCGGAGATATACATACAGAATGTTTATAGTAAACATCATCCTTTAATATTAAAAACACGGCCGAAACTAACTTTGTGAACATCCATCTAAAAACATGACAAATGCTGTTATCCTTGACACAAGGCCTCAGATTTTGTTTTCACCTGAAGAGCATCACAAAAGCTGGTAGAGTGTTTTTTTTATCAACTTTTTTAAAACTGTTTTCTCTTATGCTTTTATTCTGGGAGAAACATATGGGTCATTGTTAAAATTAAATGTAAGAAAGAAATTATATACTTAAAACGAATAATTATAAACTATTTATTTATTTATTTATTTAGGGTAGTATAGCAGGTCTTCCATAGGACCCTTAATACATACATATAAGACTTACACAGTTATGCACACCCTATTATGATATGACAATTAAGATTTTATACATAATTATAAACATAAGTATTTGAATGTATACAATTTAAGAATATCAAGGTGGCCATTACTAGGTATATATACAATTCAGATTAAAACATTAGAATTCACAACATTTTTTATCATTGTCAACATGTCTCGTTTATAAAATCCCTTTTATGTGTTTAGGTTCATCACCATTCTCAAATCATGAGTCATCTTTAGCTTACATGTAGGATTTTTTCTCTCAAAAGTTTCATCAACGCAAACATGAATAAATCAGAAACAAATTAAATTTTGATTTTTGTTCAGAGTCAGATAGTGTGACTCTGCTTCTCAACATTTATTAAAAAGAGGTATACAATTCTAAGGGTGTAACTATTTACACCCTTCACAGTAAAACCTCCATTAATAACAATTCCTCTGAGGGGGAATTTTAAGTCAAATCCTAGATGGTTTGAATTGAAATATATGACTGAGTTATGACTCACTTAGATAGTTTGTATGGAAATAATTGCAATGCAATGTTTCTTTAGAAAGCTTCGATCTTTATCAAGGGTGAAGTCATTAAATTGCCAATGCTAGTTCCATTATATTATGGTAAACAAGTACTGTACATTTAATTTCACGATTTTCTGATAGATAAAAAAGGGGTTTCTTTTGAACGCTTCACTCAAGTCGAATACTAGGCAATACTGTGTATTGCCTGCTCTTTATGCATCTTATGATCATTTGATTTTAAAGAAAGTTATCCACTTTTAGTTTCATCATATTTTAATTATCAAAAGCAAGAGAAAAAATGTTTTACTTAGACTATTCAGAGCAAAGAGTGATGTCAAACGCATCTGGCTAATCTAAGCTAGTTTGAGATGTCTCTATTCAAAGAAAGAACAAAAAGGCATATCTCAAAATCGTATAATTTTTTTTAGATATACATGTACATGTAATACAATCAAATCCACCAGTGTACTTAGGCTGTGTTATGTAACATGTTTGGAATTGATTAAACTCTTTTGTTACACTCCAAATTTCTATTTAATCTCTTGGTTTAAAAAAGTTTGTCTAAACACGACATCTATATCAATTATAAGCTACACACAGAATTCCAAGTGTTTGTCTGGAAGCAAATACTATGTAAAAATATAAGTCAATACATTCCAAAACTGTTTGCCCCCTAAGAGGGGGGATTTAATCAAGTCTGAATTAATGTTTAACCACAGCCATTAAGTAAGCATCCAAAGGATAACTTAGTAGACTGGATGGGATCTAATTATCCTATATTCTTATACAAAAAGTGATGTCTAGTATTGCTCAAGATATTCAGTGATAACATGCAGTCAACACTTGATCTAGTGGTACAAATACTGATGGTCCTAATGATCGAGAACTATAAGTAAAATATTCAATAATTAATCAAGATAATATAATGTGTATGTGACATTTATCTATGAGCACGATGAACACTTATCGATGATAAACTTAATAATAAAGACACACACCCCTCAATTAAAAAGGTTGACTGATGTAAGAAATATTATGAATGTTCATCTTTACGTATAGAGAAGAAATATATTTGCTATACATGGCCGCCCAAGCATGATAGATGAGACTTTCACTTATGTACTTTTAAAAGTTAGACTTTTTTCCATGAGGGTTTCTTAGTGCAACATATGCCACATGTACAATTTAAGTATAGTAGTGTGAGAGGTTAAGCTTTTTCAGTGAAGGGGGACAGTGTGATGAGGGAACAAAAATTCGACACCACTAAGAGGGGGGGGGGGTATTTTTAGATGATTTTTCACTGATATAGTCCAACAATAATATCTAACTATGGCTAAATATGTTTTTAAGATAAAATATTATACTTTCATAGCATCATTCTTTTACCGAAAAATATTATTTGTGACACATACTCGTGCATGTACCCTCATCCTCTCTTAAGTATTATGGCCTCTTGGGCAATTATCTTTGAGATAGGCCAAGAATTTTCTTTCAATCAATTTCAATTGCACCAGATATCAAATGAGAGATAAAAGTGGCCCCCCCCCCCCCCTTAAGAAAAATTCTGGATCTGCCTTGAAAGGCACATTATTGTTCAATAAATGTGTTGATATTGAAATATTATATTATTCAATACTTCAACATGAATTCACGTTGTTTGATTTTAATATTCAAGGAAGGTAACCAATTATTTACACCATGCATTGGCGGATCCAGGGTGGGGGGGTGCATGGGCCACGTACACCGCCCCCCCCCCCATCACTCCCAGATTAAAGTTAGGTTGAAAGTTAACATAACATGATACACATGGTAAACAGTGTTGTCTTATATTACATTTTACCAAAATAAGTATTGTGCCCCCTCTTGAACATTACAGTGCCCCTTATCTAAAACTGCGGGATTTCTTCATATAAAGGTGAACATCGTTCCGCTTTTTTGGTCAGTTTATCTAATCATTCTTTTTTCGTCACTGGCAATGCTGATTAGAAGTCGAATAATGTAGTGTGTAACTTACTTTTATATGTTTTAACAACATTTTAGACATGAAAGACATTTCCAAGTGCTCAGAATTAACCACAGAACCTCAATGACCCCTTGGCTTCTATAGGGCCCTGATCGGGCACGAGACACCAAGGCCTGTTTGGTCTGGTCTTGCATTTTACACCAGATAACTATGTCATCTTACACAAAATTATTTTGTTACCGATCCGTGTTACTATCTAGGTAGCAGCAGCCATCGTGGGCTAAAAGTGGCGCTGAAATTATCTTTTAAGACATTATCCACAATTCTTGACTAGAATATTGATAATTTATTTATCATAGAACTTGAAATAAACTTCTTTCAACTGTTGGGTCAAAGGTAATTATAAATGTCAACAACATCTATTGCTCCAATGAGGCCTAAGTTTGTAAAATTGAACTGCCTCCTGCTTCACTCGGCAACGTTATGGATCTTATACTTACAGATATTCTCAAATTGTCAAAAAAAAAGAAAAAAGGAAATAATCTATCAATATTTTGAATTTCCTATTAGGCGCCAAATACCCATCATGCTTGATGTTGTGAATATTGAATTTATAATGGATATCAAGGTTATTACTTTTAAGCTGCCCCCCCCCCCCCCCTCCCCACGGTTTGTAAAATTTGATATGATATTGTGCCCAAACCCCTTTAGCAAAATTCTAGATCCGCCTATGCCTATGCCTATGATTGTCTTAGTTGATTTAGATAAAGATTAAAAATAATATAACGGGAAATGAAATTAAACACTGTCAAAACAATACCAACTTTTTTTTTACTTTTCAGTAATTTATTTGTGTATAAATGGTATGGGTTCGAAAAAAGAAAAACAGAAAATAAAATTTGCCCAAACTCATCATACCCTACCATTACAGTTGTTTACCGTAATTGTCCGCTCATTTGATTGGTCACTTACGATTTGGGGAATTCCCACTAGGAAGTCTTTCTATTGAATTGAATTTATTAATATGACGTTCCATTAGAAGAAGCCTTACTCTGCCCTGGACGATTGAAATAATATATTACCTAAAGCAATCATTGATTTTATCATAAGTGATCAAGGTAAGCCATTTTGGTACTGAGTTTTTATACTGAAACTATGTTTTATTTACCGTTTGTGTAAAATGTTATATTTAAAAGATAGACACAAATCATGACTGTAGAAAGGAAATTGAGATAGAACGTTCAAACCGGTTATTAGAAGAGTCGGGATACAGCTTGTTTATTAGAGAATTACTTTTTATTTCATGTGTTAGTTATAACTTATATTATGAAGTCATATTGTATTGAGATGAAACAAAGGGCCACATATGTAGTCTGCCCTATTTTTAATGTCTTATAACAAGGATTGTAGAACAATTCCACCCACTTTTTATCCTAAGTGTCAGTTTACTAAGATTGTTTGTCGTCACTGGTCACAAGTAGTCACTAGTAAGTAGTAACCAAAGAGCTCTAGTGAAATGATTTTGATTTTTGATTTGATTTATTTAGTAATGAAAATACATGAACAATAAATACAACAAAAAGTAAAAACAGCATGTATAACAAAACAAGGGTAACACAAGAAAGCCTAGGGCTTATTTCCATTGTGGTCCTAACACTTCATATAACGTTTGTTTTTAATGAATGTTTCGAGTAGTGTGAAAAGGTTGAGTGACCTCATTTGAAAAAATTAAAGAATTATTCCTTATTGAATACAATATATTGTAGAGGTTTCGCAATTTGAAAAAAAAAAGAAATTACAGGGAGGTCACTGTACAATCTAATGCCTTATTGCAAGAGGTAAGATAAAAGCAGAATATTTATGCGCCACTGCTGGATGTAATGTCTTATAACAAGAATTGCAGGACAGTTTAATGCACTCTTAATGGATCTGTCAATTAACGAGAGTTACGTCACTGATCATAGGCGGTCACCAAATGCTAATTATGGATTGGTTTGAAAAGTTCATATAACGGTTGTTTTCAATGATTGTCTCACGTAGTGTGAAATTGTTGATAAGACTTCAAAGGAGAGATTTAACTAAAAAATATTCCTTTTTGAATAGAATAGAAATAATTTTACAATTTAAAAAAAAAGAATGAAAATCCGAGGGGGGTCACCAGGCCTTGAAATTACACGAGTGCGATCGCACCACACTCGCATCGCACTCGTAATTTTGAAAACACTGGTGCG
>JAVSBT010421399.1:0-10623 GCA_033118115.1 Pharyngocirrus eroticus
TTTTTTTCCTTTTAGCAATTAGGTCATGGTGACCTAGATGAAGACCATCAGAGGAAGTCACCTTCACTGTCCCCAAAACCAAAAGATGGGAGCAATGGCAAGGTATGTTATCTGTTGTTTTTGTATATAGGTGTTGCATGTTGATGTCATCCATATGCATCCATAATAAAGAGTTTTCACTGTATGCTATCCTGGGGGAGTTTTCATGTGAGCTGTATTGGAAATATATGAGGGACACTGATCCTCTTCAGTCTGTTGACCATTTAGTCAGTGTGCAGAGATATACCAATGCTATCCTATGGAGATGAGAATTGGTTATCGTCTCTGTATGCAAGCTACCTGCTAATGGAGACACGTGTTGACTTAATAGGTATGATAGTGGTTACTGAGAGCATTGTGGTGTGTCTGTCCTGGTGTGCCTGACTCTTGACTCTACATTGCTTCAGTGTTCCCTGCTGTAATAAGAAATATTGGGCACTGTGATTTTATTAACATGTATTTTATTGCAAAGATTTATAGCAAATATTGCATAGTTTACTCATGGCCTAGGAGAGTACTTCCTAGTCAAAAGACCCATTCTCAATTGGCTACTGTATTTTGTCACAAAACATCTAGTAAACAAGAATGTGACATGCTACTCTGCACTGTCATTATGCTGTACAAGACGTAAAAAAAAACCTCACTAGCCTTGAACAGCATTCAAGATTTATGTTCATTTGACAAGAAAACAAGACATTTACTTATTTTATGGCATTTCCCAATTAGAGGCTATAGAGTCCTTGAGTGCAGCTAGGTAGAAGGCATAACATGTTAAACCCATAGTACAGCCAGCTTCTCTGGAGTGTGTGTTTTTTCTTCATCATAATCATTAATATCCTGTTTACTGTAATGAAATGTCGGCCATCTTTGATGTGTTCTGAACATGAGGGTGTTATTGTTTGAAATGAGAATGGTATTATGTCTTGGCCACCTTTTGATTGTATTGGGAATATTAGAATGGTTCTTTTCTTTAATGGTCATGCTTTTTTTGTTTGGGGATGATCTGGGATTTTCCAGCCAAACCTTGATGATGTGGAAACTATCATTTCTATTTGTCAATGGTGAATTCAAATGTACATGTAGAGAAGTGTTGGTATAGGCTAAAGTAGTAGTTAGTTTTCTTGACTTTGATGCTACAGATATGGCAAAGGAAAGTGAATTATGTTAGCCTATGCAACTGTAAATGTGTGTACATGCAGAGACGCAGAGAAAAACAATTAGGATTAAGCAATTAGGAAAAGGCGGGGAATTGCTTTCATAGTGTAAAGTTCATTGACATTTGAAGTATAACTCTCCCGTCGATTGAAATTTACTAGCTATATGTATTGAAATGTAATTTGGTATTAATGGAACACATCAGTATCCGCTGTGATTTCCCAATGCACTAGATCTGAGGACAGCTTCCCACTTGGTCTGACCTTATGAGATTAAGGGTGCAGGGCAGACATTTTTGAAAAGTATTCCAACGAAATCTATCAATTGAATGTCACGAATTTCTCATGGGTGTCATATATAGGCAGTTTGTACTGCTTAGCAAGAGGCATAAAACAATTGTTTTGCATTAATCATAACATTATTACAGACATTGGTTTTACTGCCTTTTTTGGAATTGATCTTATATTAGGGGTCATCAAGTACACCAGCAACAATGGCAAACAATGTACATATTAAAATGAAAACTTGGATTCTTGAATGATTGCTCTCATGGGGAAGAGACACTGTCTAGTCATTTAACTGGGAGTGGAAAAAGGGAACTAATTGATAGTAACAGGTAGGCCTGGTTGATATTGTCAAGGACATGTCCTTGACAAATTGCAAGACAGCAGTGAAGGACAAATTTTAAATAAATGGATACTGATATTAATCATAAAGTAATTGGCATAGCAACTGTAAGCTTTTATTTAAGCAAGTCATATGTTACAACGAAATTAGAATTATCACTTCTTTTTTTTTAAGTTCTGAATAAATTGAGCATAGGTTACGAATTTGTAGCCATGGATGTTATCAATGAAACCAAATGACAATTACTGTTACTTTGCTATATTGCCTGGCATGGCAGACAGCATGGATTTTTGCCATATAGTTAATTGGATATCAAACTCACTAGAGGGCATTGTAGTATAATTACATTGGGGAGAAATGTCTGCTGCTACTGCTTGAATGATGAAGAAGTTTGAAAATGACAATATCTGAAATCATTGGCTAGAAATCTCTGGATATCAGATTTCAGAGTCTCCGTCTGTATGAGGAACATGTAGAAGACACCCTGAAGAGAGGAAAAATACAAATAAAAAGGAGAAAAAAGTCTTGACTTGTAGATCCTATAACAAGACCGTATTATTGACTCTTTTTCCATGTCGGTGAAGAAAGGAACAAGTCTAGATTAGTCAAGGTTGTTTTGCCACTAGAAAGAAAGTTAAAAGTGGGATTTATCTAAGCTCAATCTATAGGCATTTACAAAGGTTAGTAGTAACATTTGAAATTGTTGTCTTGCAAATGAATTAAGGATTTTCTATGATATCAGATACTAGCTTTTTACTACAGAAAGCTGTCTTTGTATTACTGACTGTATTTGCTAGAACTTGTCTATCACCTAATAAGTTTATTTGGGCGACTCTTATTTTGTGGAGTCTGGTGAAGTTCTTTTGATGAATCATTAATTCTGTTACATAGTGTGTTGTTGTTGTTTTTTAGTTAAATTATAAGACTTCAATTTGTAATAGTACTTTTATGAAGCCATGCATATTTCAAAAACCCTAAATTGTTTACTAATATGTTTCACATCATTATTTGGAATGTAGTTACCAGCCCTTTTTGTAAATCAGACTTCACTCTGCCCTTTACATCAATGAGAGGGAAAGGAAATAGTTGTTTCAATTTACATGGAGTATATCTTATATTCTACTAATAACCTCTTTATGTTTTTCTATTTCTAACTGAAACTGTGCAGAGTTTTTGCTGGATTTTGTTGCCTAAAATTGACATAATAGCAACATTTTGAAAAAAAATGATCAATGGTCAATATAGCATCCATTGACTAACTAAGCTATTTTAAATAGCCTAATAAGGTTTTTGGTTTTTTTTTGGAAACGTACATAACAAAACTCTGGAACACATTTGCACCCTGCAAACATTGTATAAACTAATGGAACTATGATTATTGGGAAAATGAAAAGGTATGCACACCACTCAATTGGTGTTGGAATTTGCATCTACAATTTCAAATGTCAACAGGCATGTGGAACAAACTTCCTGTAATTGTTGATCAATTCCCAGAAGTGGATCATACAGGATTGATGACATTACTTCAAGCTGGTTATTCTTATTTGCAATAAATGTACTGTCATAGGAATGGCATTTCTTGGATATTGGTTTTTTTTGGAATTATATTTGTCATTTTCTGATTGTCTTATGGCTATAAGTCATTTACAAACAATTTGAGAGCTTTTCATTTAATAATATTACGCTCTTTTTTTTTCATTTTTGATACAAATTCATATCGCCTTGTTGTCTGCATTGACGTCAAAAGACGTCAGAAGAAAAATCCACAAACGTTTGACATCATGAAAACAACTCAAAGGCGACATGGAATGAGAGCTGATTCTTAACTAAGTTATTGAGCCAGCTCTCAAAATGCATTTGATGGGAAATACTGAATGCCATTTTGACAAAAGAACTGATTGTGTTACATTTGTCATGTGCTTGAAAACACAAAATGACAGAATTCTACGACAAATTTCCAAATGGAGTAGAGATGGGCTCCCAAATTTTGCCAATCTTCAAAGAAGGCCAAACAGAATCCATTAATCCTACACACAGTCACGGGAATTAAGTGCTTCTCTACATCACAATCATATTGTTGTAGGAGGGAATTGCTACTTTATTAGGCAAACCTACAAGATCAAAGAAGAGATTTCACAAAATCACTGTAATATTTCTATTCAGTAAATGTGAAGCTTGCCTTTGTGGGTAGTTAATTTGTAATATTTTTAATGTCCAATATGACATTTTTTACCAATATTATACCAATAATTGTCTGCTTAAATGTATCTATCATGCATAAACATTTTGAACAAGGGTTACTAAGGATTGTTTAGAAAATAAACAACTCTTATCCATCATAAGTTATCATAGGGACATTTTCAACATCTTGTTTTACATTGATCAAATTGTTAGTATTTAAAAGATATTTATTTGAGATACATGTATTCAAAATGTTGTCTTTCAAACAAATATCTTTTCAACAAAAACCTGATTCCTTTTGCTTGTTAGGTATACACTGCACTATATTCATAGAAGCTTAAGTATGAGTTGAATTCCTGCCCATTGTTCAGTCTGATGTTGAGATCCCCTAGAGGTTTAGAAGACATGATATCTTTGCCATATTCTGTAGCCCCATTTGTAGTCTTCTTCTGCATGGCTTTAGAGCTTTGTCCCATTCAAGACATACATATTGCTACAAACTTGGACATTGAAACTTTCTACTCCTTTGTGATCACATTTGTATTCTTTATGGCCATTTTATATCAATTATGATTTACAGTTGGCTTAGCATTTCATCAATGGCCACAACTGTGCAAGATTGAAACAAATATATAGATGTATCAAATTTTGTTGTAAGCTCATCAACAGCTTGTGCCCTTATATTGCTATGTTATCACTCAGTTATAATTATATTGTTTCATACAATGGAAATGATGACTATAGTCTGATTTAAGAACCAAATTAATCCAAGGGAAAATGGACTCTGGAGAAATCATTAGACAATGTGATTACATCTGCACCAAATGTAGGTCACTGCAACCTCAATTGTATGTAGTTTGCTGTCTTGTAAGTTGTAGTGTCCTAAATGGAATGAGTGTTTTATGGAGTTGAAGCTTGAGGTTGTTTGACTGGGGTGTTTTTTTTGTCTCTTTTCATAGTAGAGTTGGCAGTTGATTTATGAATGAAACGTGTTATCTTGTGTTTTCAGCCAATTCCAACAATATCAATTCTCCTGATCATAGGAGCCTCACTACTTAAGGGAATACAATGTTGTGTGTTCATTCCATCCAATTCACTCATGCTAGTTGTTGCCTCATTGCACAGAAGTCATTGTAACTTACTTGTCTCATCTATAGAAGCTAAGAAAGCAGAAATTTTCAATGAATATCCTCCTTCAGGGTCCCTGCCTTCCTACAACTGCTGCGCATGTTATCACAAAATGCTTCTTCATTTGCTGCTATCAAATAGAAGAGATTCCTGTTTGTACACAGTATGGCATATAGACTAATAGTGCTTTGTCATCTCTATAATTGACACCCATTTCGTTTCATTTTTATGAAACTGGAGATGCTGTTGTTTTCATCAAGAAATAATCCCTTATCATCTGTATAAGCTTATTCTATACACACCTGTGGCTGTATTTACGATTGTTTTGAATTACCTCTTTCATTGATATGATGTGAGCTCATCAGTGCCAATGAAGAATTTTTCTACAAATTTTGTAAAAAAATAAAAGGATTGCACATAAATGGTTGTATTTAAAATAGGACAATATGGTACTGTTGGCTATCTGTCCAATTCAATAAATGTCAAATTTTGACCGTGAGAAGTGTCCATTGGAAAAGAACAGTTGACAATGCTATAGCGATGTCATTTACAGTAGCAGGATTTCCATAAAGTGTAGTATGTTTAACAAGAACTCCTTTGCAAAATCATAAGAACATTAGTATATGGCCTTGAAAGTAGAAAGAAGAAAAATATTTTTTTCAATAGCTTTTGTAGTTAGTCTCTATCATACATTCCCTTTGAGACAATTATCATCAGACAAGCATTACTTGTCTTCATTTGTATGAAAAAAAATAAGGAGATTAAGAATGACTAGTTAGTTATTGCTCAATTTTGTTTCTATATATATATGCATTTAGATTTAATATTCTTTTTTTGGCTCAAAATTGTGGAGAAATAAGTTAGGTTTTTATGGTGTTCTAAATCTTATGTCAACTGTATGTATACATGTTGAGACACCTAGGATGTGAGCAGAAACACTGTTAGGTTAGCATCTGAAGAGTGAGGTTTGTATTGCAGGCTGATTGTCTACCGACACTCAATATTGTGATTTGCCTCTTTTTGCAGAAGCCAGGCATCACTGTTACATTACTTGAATTGGACGAGACCAGTCATTCAGAGCTGTCTGATATCGCTGAAGAAGAAGAACCAATGGATGGCCAAGGATTAAGGAGACACTCCAGCTCTTCGCATGGACACTCTCCAAGGGTCAGTATGACATTTGTGTGACCCTATAGTACTGTGTCTTTGTCTTCATTGCTATATGTCTATTTACTCATCCTTAGTGTCTCTTGGGTCTTGGATTTGTCTGAAGTGTGTGGAATTTTTTTTTAATGTGTGTGGTGTTTGGTTTGGTTTGAATTCTAATAATTCATCAACATGTTTGAGTATCGTTCAAGAGTTCTTGTAAGCTAGGTGGTTGTGTCTTTGTTCTAATTTCCAGGGCCATAGAACCTCATTTGTTCCACAGTAAATTGTATTGGTCAGTGGTGTCTTTTGGAACCAGCTTGTTGAGGTGCTGGGTTATACCCAATCCTATTATAAACTAGTTGCTTGGTGCCTTGTACCCTTTTCCTATTTTGATTCATAAACATTGCAATACATTCTTTGATACTTGGGCTGCTAACATAGGACTGGTATTTTGTATCTCTCTAAACATCGATATCTTCTTTTATTGAAGGTATGTGTCTTTTAGAGAACTGTGTATGTAGACCCCTTTCATAAATTTATAACAATTTAATCAACTGCATAAATGAAGTACTTGATGTATTATGTTACTGTCACAGAAAGAGATTTCCAGAGAGTAGATTAAACAAATTTCTTCAAAATCATTGATAAAAGATATCTTACCATATGGATATAAAGAAAGGAAAGAAGACTTACTCTGATATTATTTTATCATTCGATATTGTTTCCACTTTATATGCTAGTGGGTTGGGTTTTTTCTTTTACACTTTTTCCCGTCTTTTTGTCCAATATCCTGCTTGTTTGTGGAGAAGCCTTAAACCTCCACAATTATTGATTGTGGTCCCAACCTGTCACTTGTCATATATCACATCAAGATATCTTCATTCCAGGCCATATACACAGACTCAAAACAACGGCTTATATTAAAGCAAACTGTTGGGTGAAACAAAACTTTTAAACTCTCTCTATATTTTAGGTCAGAGATTTTTGGTTTAAGAATTCAGACAGGTTCTTGGCTGCAATAATGAGTTTACTCAATCTTATAGTCTGTCTAGAATTTTTGATTTTTTTAAATCAGGAATAACAACAAGAAGAGCAGAATTTGAAGTTCTTAGCTGAGCCAACATTTTAAAGTCACCCTATCCCTTGAAAATGTCATGTTTGGGTCAAGGTCGTTCATCCTATTAGCATATTAGACTTGTCCTAATCTCTTTAGTCCAACATGATGTGGTTGGTTTCTATTGGGTTAGGGGTGGTACCTGGTATACAGTGAAAACTACAAAATATCTGTACATATTCCTGAATACAAAATAAAATCATATGTCTGTTAAGCTATCTATGTTGCATGGTATATGTTGAAATGTTTAATTGCATAAATCAGTGTTGAGCAGACATTGCATGCTACACATTAGAAAAATATTCAATTTGTCTCCAAATGTCCACCTGCTCAGAAAAGGCATTTTTTATTTTTTTTCAGGTGAAGGCATGTTTTTTTTTTATATGTATAGTAGTGCTCTTTGCAAGAAAAATGATGAAAATGAATAGTTGTAAAAGCAAAATGTTATACTGAAAAATAAATAATTTCAATATTTACAAACATGAAATAGATTTAATTGAAAATCCTGAATTCATCTGGAAACAGTCTCTGTTGAATTTACATGAAATACAAAGTCAATTGACTTCAGGGACAATCTAGCTATAGATTATGAGAATTAGTATATATTGCTTTACTATTTTGAATGTTAAAGGGGGGGGGGGTATACTCTATACTATTAAGCAGTATCATCAAACTTTCAAAGCTTTGCAATTAGTTGACATTTTTTTTTCTAATATTTGTACATAAAGGGTTCCAAACATAGCCAGAGATCCACGTCAGCATCCCCACACCACCATCAAGGCTCTGTGTCGCCTCATCGTTTGTCTAATTCACCTCATGGGTCACCCAGAAGTCATGGTCACTCCCCCAAAAGTCATACAAGAACAGTGGAAGGAAGCACCTTTAGGCCCATTCAAGACAGTGGCAGACTATCCGGTAGAGAACCACCCAGGGGTGCAGAAAGCCCACCAAAGCACAAATCAGAGAGTCCAAGACCACCGCATCACCATATGACAGTACCTCAAATAGGTGAGTACAACTTTATTGCTTAGCGCTCTATCTTTTTGGATTTTATAACTGGACCCCACATTGATGCCATTGTAGAACAGTATCCATTAGTTACTGTTCATGCATAATTTTGTTTCTCAAAATGTTTCCTTGTATTTGGCTAATGATCTGGTGTTGGTATAGACTCTCCTGTCCCAATGCCTCAATCTAACAGGTCAATACTAGAATAATCTAGTACTTCCTAGAATAAAAAAGCTATTTGTTATAAATGTCTGCCATATATAAAATTGTCACAAAGTCATTTGATGGTGTTTTTTGGAAACCAAAATCCATACTTTCCAATTTGAGCAGCAATCAAGATTTAAGCTTTGGATGACGACTGTATAACGTGATTAAGATTCATGGCTACCTGCTCTGTCATTGATCCCAATAGGTTTAAGAGAGTTACTGGTCACATGTAACCGGAATGCACTAGGACAAATCAAAATGCTAAGGTCAAGGTTGGATGAAGGAATATGATGTACATTTGTATGTCTTGGATTGGTGTTCTAGCTATAGGAGGGCATTGGGGGCTTCATTCAAATGAATAATATTTAGTTTGGGGGGGAAAAGAGACTCTTTTTGGGGGAAATGATTGCTCTTTCTGTTGCTCTTTGAGATTGTAAATCTTGTTCCATATTAGGGAATAATGCCTATTGTTTAGGAGAATATTTCACATCTACTTCATACAGTGATATAAATCTTTTTGATATTATAATACAGGAAGATTCTATCAAGCAAGATTCCTTGTGTGATAAAAAGCTCAGTTTGAATCTGAGTATGACTTTGAGGATAAATATTTTGAGATTGTAAAATAACAAAATGTAAACAATTGATACAAGTATGGAATAGAATTGTAATTACTAGAATAAAAAGACGGTTACTTGTATTGCTTTAGTGCAGAGAGGACAGCTTTAGAATGTCTTCGAATATAAATTATCAGTTTTCTATCGCCAAGGGCTCCCCTAATCTAAATAAATGCATGCCAAATACATGGGACACACCTGACCATGCCTGACGCAAGGATTAAGACAACTCAAGGGATTTTCTTAGAAAAATTCAATGAACTCCAGCATTTGGCAGGCATTTGGGAGGCCTTCAGCATCTATGATTACCAACATTTTTTTTTAGAGATAGTGACTTGAGATCATACAATGTGAATAAAGAACTAGCATATATACACAGTCTTACTAAATTGTAAAAAAAAAAAATTGATATCATCTACAACATCGTAGAGATTTGTCTTAAGATTAAATGAGACAGGTTAGGGATACCCTGTATCATTTAGAGAGACATCTTAAAGACCTCATAGGTTGTCTGTCAACAAATGTCACATCTCAGAGGAATCAATACTACTTGATGTCAATCTTTTTATGTCAAGAAAAAGGGACTATGATTGGCAGGTCTCCCCTTCAAGCTCTGAGACTTGTACAATATGCTCATCTTCAGGATGTTTATAAAATCAATATCATTGTGCTCAAATGAATCCTATTGTGAAGGATTTGAAATTACCATATAAGTAACATTGAATCATTTTGTTGTAATCTTACACTTATATGAAAACGGCAACAGGATATTTTTTTCTGCAGTCAAAAATTGGTTATAAAAGTATGGATTTGTGTTAAAGATATTCAAATAGGTAAATTAATACACAAGAACATTTTACACTATACAAACTTTTTAATTTTGGCTTTAAACATGTTTATATCTATGGAATTTCTGCATTTATGGGGCATTCCACTAGTGGCTCTTCGGTGACATAGTGCCCGTTTCCCTGTCTTTTAAATGTCACTGTTGGTACATATAAATGTTCTTATGGGTTTATTCTTGTACTATAGCTATGATTTAAGTGTTGAAATTTATTCTGTAGGTGACATATTTGTATATTAATGTAAGTCTGTGATAAACAGTTATTTGATTTGAAATTGAAGTTAGCTAGTTCAATGTATTAAATAAACTTTTTATTTGAGTGTCATTAGGAAGTTTAAGTATTATTTTGGCACCCCTGTTTAGAAATTTGAAGTTTTTCTGATATAGTCAATGCAATGCAGTGGAGTCAGTTGGTAGCAAAATAGACACAGGTAACACATGTTTGAGTTGTCTAGAGATTAGGACCTAAAGTTTCCTATTGGATAGTATAGTAGTAACTCTCACATCAAAATCATAGAAACATACTTATTTGATTTGACCAAATGCAAGAGCAA
>JAVSBT010421510.1:0-10622 GCA_033118115.1 Pharyngocirrus eroticus
AATCAATCAATCAATCAATCAATCAACTCTTCTGCATTGACAAAGTATGTGCATAGATTTTTTTGATTTTTTTTTAGATTAAATAGATGTTTAGTTGAATATGACAACAGCTCTTTATTGTGAATGTCTTTTATAAAGATACCTGCATTTTTTGCAATATGCTGTAACATGTGTAATATTGTACACTTGTTTTTCACCAAAAGACAAAGCACAAAAAAAACACAAATGTGATATTTTTTTAAACTTCTGTATGACTTTACCTGTAGCCTTGGACTTCTTGTATAGACTGACACATTTTCAAAATAGAATGAAATACCTGTTGACAATATAGGCTTTCATCGAAATCTCCTTGTACTTAAAATGGAACAGAAAAAGGACCCCCACAAATCAATCTAATTCATATTTGATGAAGCAACAGAAACTGTAATCCTAGTTCATTTCTATTGATTACCCCCATGTTTAATTCATCACTGATTGATATTTTATCATTTTCTGTGTTTTTGCAGTGGACCAGAAGATCACGTTTTTGTGAATTTTGTTGACCATGGTGCCCCTGGACTGATAGCATTCCCAGAAGGAGAGGTGAGAACAATCAAACACATAGATTTAGGCTTTTTTTATTTTCACATAATTATAAGTAATTTTTCCCTCCCGTAATGTGTGGGCTTCTGTGTATAGGTTATATATCATTGAAGAATTCATGCACTTTGATATGCATATGTACATTTCACCTGCCCATGAGGTGTCAGACCACTATAGTAGGTCTGTTTATGTTGGTAAAAGAATACATTCAGTTATTTTGAGAGCATTCTGAGAGAGGAACTTTCAATGAAGTAACATTCCATACAGGTCTGAACTGGGTGTTTTACAGATTTAATGTCATTGATAGCACCCCTAGGAAACTCTTTGTAAACAATTTTTCTTTTGTATCATTAGAGATACAGAGTACTATTGCAGAGAAATCTTAAATGCTGGTGCGACTAATTTCCTTATGGATACTGTTGGTGTTACAGAAGGGAAATTGAAGTTACACGTCTATGGCGCTTAAATGTAGGTCAGAAAAAAATGACTGTGACCTAATTTAATCATGAATGACATAAGCTGATTTTCTGCCGCATTATTGCCAAGGTTTTTGTGTTTAACGAAAACGATGGAGTTTTAATACTGATTAGGATATTCTTTTTTTTTGTGTTGGTGTTGGTGAAAATAGAATTCTAAGACTGATTAGAAAATTGAGAGAATAAATGTCCTTGGATGAAAGGAAGACAGTGTCTCATACTCCACAAAAAAGGTTAAGGAAGTCTTTGGAAAAGATAAAATTCTAACGTCATTCTTTGCAAGCAGATGCTCAGCGGTATGAGACCAAATAAAAAGAAGTGATTACTCAATCAAAATACGATCCATCAAGAAATTATTAAATATTGGTGAATGAATACACTAGCCACATAGGTGACCTCATCACAGAAGTTAATACATCAATGATTTTGGTGTCTGTTTTCTATTCACACATAGCATCTACGTGAGGAGGCAAAAGTTTTGCCAATAGAAAACTCCTTAAGTGTATTTCCCTTAGGATCCCCCTACTTCTGAAGTGTATTGAATTTAGCACAGGTTATCAGATTTATGAGCAATAAGTTAGGCGTATGTGGTAGCTCTTGTAATGGATAGTTTTTCTTATGGCTATTCTGGGCTTTTATTTGCATTGAGAGCTTCATTCAATTGACATAACCCTATCAGAAAGTAGGGAATGAATACGTTTTAAATCAAGCACCCTCCCCTTTTGTCCCTCGCAAACATGGTTTCCTGTCAAAGTGGCCGTTGTTTATACAGTGTTTTGACAAAAAACTACCACTTCTTTCACAAACTCAGACTTTTTCATTTTCTAATGGAATCTTAGGGGGGCATGTTTGCTAGCAGCTTTTATCCAATAAAACAAAAGTTAAACTCACTTTGTGTTGAATAGTAAAGAATAAGTCAAAACATTAGATGCAGGTGATACCGTTTCTTCAGTCATTCTATTGATATTTAGAATTGAAGAAACTAGCTTTTTATTCAATAAAACACAAGTTAAATTCACTTTGTATTGCATGATGAAATAATCAAAATAATTATTAGATGCAGGTGACACCGTTTCCCCTTGCATCCTAGGGATATTTAGAATTGAAGAGACTAGCTTTATATCCCAAAGCCACCAAATTGAATTTTAAATTCTGCCTTTCCCATGGCCACAGATAAGAAAACAAAGAAAATCTATTCGTTTATTTTATTCTAGATACTACTAAGGACTGCCCTTGGCTGATAACATTCAATTTGACTTCACTGAACCAGGTTTTAGCCCTTTTTTTCTCTCAGATTTCAACAAAACTTTGACTGCGTGTATTGACATTAAAAGCTCCTTATTTGTCTAGAGATTCCTAGTTAGCCTTTTCTGATTGAATAATTGATTAGTAACGTTTCTAGTCCTAGAAATCTCGTAGGAGTCAATACTGATAAAACACTTATGGTTTGCTTGTATAAACACTGGTGAAGAAATAATACAGAACCCGTATTGGCCAGATGTAGGCCTATGCAAAATCCATACGTCATTTGAGTTTCTAGGGATAATTTTGATACATTTTATATCAAATGAAGATTATCTGGGGATGGTGATTAAGAATTTTTTTAAGAGGGAGAGCTCAGTATTGCTTTCAAATCTACCATAAGTGTTTTTTAATAAGTTTTGATTATGATACACCCAGTGGGTAAGAAGTTAATTCTGTCTACAACATTTCTCAGTTTTGAATTACCATACCTATACACCTATTGAGTTTTGAAACTCGTCAGTCATTTACTAGACCCATAGTCAGGATTCAAAAGAAAGATTGACTCAAAATGTTTAAAATGGAACTTTTTATAATATATACCTGTATTAATCCTATTTCTAATTTACTTTCTTCTGTTCTGGTTTTATTATATGTCCTAAAAGAGAAATACAATAACCAAATTTGGAAATGTTCTTATTTTTTTCAAAAAGTACCAGATGTTAAGAAACCTGCCTGCTAAACTCTCAATTTGTATATTTGGACTTCCAGTGAATTATAATTTACTGACTTCTATTTTTCAAACCCTGGATTGCATTTTCATGAAAAAGATCTTTTATGTATATAGGTATAATGGATGAAATAGGAAAAACATTTGAAGTAATGCTCTAGTTCATGGAATATTCATTGAATGTCATATCCCAAAAGACATGTTGACAAACAGCCAACATAAAAGTGATACAGTATGACAATGTATTGGTGTAAAGGTGCTTGAACCTATGAATGAATAAATGGAAGGGTTTATCATAAGTATTAGCTGTAGGGATAGATGTCGTCCTACACCACACTAATCATGGGCTGGGCCGGTTTCAATTAACTACTTAAATTTAAGTAGACTTGGCCAAATAACATATACTTTAAGTCATATTTTGGAGAATAGTGCATTTTGAGAGATAAGCAGAACTTAAGTAGTTTATTGAAACCGGTCCCAAATGATCAAAATTTATATGATTCATGTCCGTTTGGTTGTAATTATTTTCTCTCTTTAAAAAAAGATATATATGTTTAAAGCTTTAGCTATATGGTGCTTTTTAATACTGAGTGCTTTCATTTATCACTAATTTCACTTTCAATGTTGATGCTGATGTGAATAAAGTTTGTTACAGCAGGTAAAATTAAATCATCAAAAGTCTAATGCAATATTTCTATCTGTTTTATTTTCCTTTATTCCAGCTACATGCCCGGGATTTGCTTAAGACTGTTCAGGAGATGTATGATAACAAGCAATACAAACAGGTAAAAGGAGCCAACAATACTACATTTAAAAGCATACAATAGACGACAAAAGTCACCCATAAACAGCACAGAGGCCAAAATTGATGCTTATACATACTGTAATAAAGGCATTCTCTGGGGAGTACCCATTCATTATGGAGTGTAGAATGCTTCACTATCTTGATCCACTAGGGCTTAATATCCAAGCCCAAATTGCTCTTTTACTGTCCATCAATGTTTATGAAGTATTAGGCTGGTAAGAACACCAAATTGCCAACATGGAGACATCAGTCTTTTTCAGTGGACGTGTCACTTAAAATGAGGGCCTTTAGTTCCATTTAGTGTTCATCTTCATCAAAATAAATAAATGAGGGGCTTCTGTAACCTTCTAAAGACCGGACTCTGATAGAGTTGCAGATTTCAAAGGATTAAGAGTGAACTAAAGAGACGAAATCAACAACGTTGTGTCTACCTTTAGAACATGCATGTCTCCCTTTTGTTTTCCCTGTCTGATATTCTTAAATGAATTAGCATTGCAATATTGACTACATGATTTCTGTCTAGTCTTGAACAGACACCACTACACCAGTGCTTTTTAAAAGTGAAATACTTTGAAGTAAAAGAACTTGTAGGTCTTCCTATATGGCATTTCTGATAGACTTGTTTCTGGACTTTCATCCAAATTTATCCCTCTAGTGACTAGAACCTTTCTATTGCATGAGACAGGATTTTTTAAAAACAATCTTGGCAGTACAAAAGGAAGGTGATGACATCGAGTTATTACTTCTTGACCCTAGTTAACCCCCCTCTGTTCTACAGATCTCTTTGATCCTTTAAGAGATATGATTATGAAAAAAATCTTGATGCCTCTCGGCTTCTTTTTATACCATAAGTTTTCAACAACAAAAAAAACTTTTCAATGGATAAGATATCATGTAAAGCTAATGTAGAACACTCTTGAGAGAAGGATGAGATAAAAAAATCTACATGAGTTTTTGTTATCTAGGGATTTTTAAGCTGGTTCATCTTTTATTCACATGTCTACAGAAGCCATCAGAAATCTATAATTATGCATAGAAAAAAGCTTGAGCTTTGGTCCTTGTACTGGAAAAAAATATACTCATCCAGACAGAAATTTTATCTTAAGTCAATTTCATGGAAATACCACAAGACGTTCTTAAATCTTAAAGAAGATAATGCTTAAAAAATTACAATATTTTGTTCTGTTGAAAAGTCTGAAATGAACCAGTTTTTTGTCCATGACGGTGTTATGTCATTTGTCACCACTTACTTGCAGTATATGTAGAAAAGTGATATTCAGTAGAATTTATAATGAAAAGTCACTAGTGATGGCAGTTATTAAATTATCATGATCATTATAGTGATGGTAAACACAGTTCACTTTACCTATTTAAGAAAATATACAAATTGCTTTGTATTTTAAGACATCAGTTTGCAGCAAATGCAACAACTGTGACCCCCTTTGGCGCAGTAGAGGATGACAACAACCCCTTCCGCTTACTATTCTTAGAATACAATTTTCCATACAATTTTGTTTAACATCATGAATTCTGAAGCTACTATAGTATTTTTATTAATAGAGACCAACTATTCACTTGAAAACAAACAAATTCCCCAATTAGAATATACTTATACAGCTTTGTAAAGAAAACTAGTCTTGATGTTTTCTTCCCTCTGTGATGTTTGTAATCAAAGCTGTTTCCTATGTGTAATTCACTCATTGAGAAGGAAAACGTCAAGGAAATGAGGAGGTTTTTAGATGTGTTACTTGCAAGCAAATTCAATATGATTGAAGTGGATTATACCATAGCAACACATCAAGAAATCCCAAATCAAGTCCCATTTGATGTGTTTGTTGTTGTAGACCTCAAAGATTGAGGGTTTCAAAGATTGAATAATGTAAAGTGTTGGCTTTTTTTTTTTTACTTTTTTATCCTGTAATCCTATCCTTTTTTGTGCTCAAAGCTATATTGTAATGCCATGGATTTGTGTCTATTTTTGAACTTTTTTCATATGGTGTCAATCTCACGCACCAAGAGAATAACATGTATCCTCTAGAAATTAAGGCCTCAGATAGGGGTTATCATAGAATCTAGTAAACACAATATTTTAAGCTTCAAATCTGTTGTTTTTTGTCTCTGTTCATACATTTCTAATAGATTGACTGCTTTTTACATATACAAGAGTTTTCTGACAGACTGTTTGACCCGAGGACATTTGTAGAGAATTGAGCACAAAATAATGATTCACTACTTAGCTTAGTCATGTTTGATTGCAGCATCATATTTATGTTTCTGTCTACAATGTACAGCTTCTATATAGTCAACCCCCCTCCCCCCTATTCGTCTCCATAATGACCATGGTTCTGGCGATTGCCCTACTTTGCAGGGGCAAGTGTTAGTGGAAGACATAGGCTGTGGTTAGGCAAGTCGATTTGAATTGATTGTTACCCTTCTCTTCTCAAATGAAAAGTGTGTCTGGAAGCAAATTCAAACCAAATAATGAAGACATTTCAATCCAGAGTGGTTTGATAAAAGGAGTTTAAAATCGATTCCAAAAAGGTGTGATTACAGCCAAACTGTAGATATTGAACCAATGAAGCTTCAACCCCTTTAATTGGATCCCTTCAATATCTAGCCTCTGGATGGGGTTTGAAATCCCCTACATGTCTTCAGCATCCAATTCTCAGAGTCTTACCCAGGTTAAATAGCCCAATCACCTTTTCTTAATAGACCATTAGTGAATGTAGGCTTTCGGAAAATCCTCAGAGTTCTCCGTATCAAATTTGATTATTTTTTTTGACTGGCTGCCCTCAGATTTAGGGTATCACCTGTATTGTATAATTGAGAAATTATTGCTTCAGCATCGGGTCCTTGTCATGTTTCTGAGTGTAAAGACATGCCAGATGGAAATGTCTTTAAAGGTTCTATAACTTGATTTCTGATGTCAGGTACCTGAAGGAACGGACGACCTTTTAAGTAATTACAAAATAACGATTTCATCAAACTTGATGGCATTGTAGAGGATGTAACAGTTGAAGTATATGAGGGAAAACATCCAAGGTACACAAAAAATAAGTTGCCGATACAAACTTCCCCATAACACTCTTGTCCAATGCTATGGTAGGTCATACCTCAATTGAACAAAATGAAATTCATTGCAAGTTGATTCATTTTATTAGAAGTAAATAATTAGATCTAGTATATTTTAGGTTTGAAGGAGAATTAAGAGATACAGTTAAATCATTCCAATAGTGGAGATAAAATTGAGGACAGATAAGATATAGAGTACCTGGTTTCATCCCTGAATGTAACCTGTAAACAGCTACATTCTGTGTAAAATTCATATGACACACCCTGTAGGATAGTGCTCTAGGCATAGACATTTTTTTACTACCTTTCATAGGGAATCGATATCAATTTTTCTTAGTCCAGTGCCTTCAGGTTGTGCCTTTCTTTTCAATAAAGCACTCTAATGACTAAATTTGTATCCAAGGAATGTAAAAGGTGTTTACCTGGAATTTGAAACAGGTTTTAATGCTGACTGATGTAACATGAATTGCAATGGTCTGATGTCACATCAAGACAAAATCTAGATGAAGAGAAAGAAAAATTTCTGCTTGTTAGCGTCAGATCCATATTCTCCTTTTATTGCACTTTGTGATGCAGGGAATGGTATGTGTAATTATCCTTATTATGCATCCACGTAAATTCCTTGAATTTTCCAGACTGCTTTTTAAATAAAAATATCTGTTTTTCAACTTTGATGTGCTGCTGTCGTGTCTTTGCAATTTCACATTTGATTTTTCATGTGGAATAAGATGTTTTCTGAGAAATATTGGAAAAAGAAATGTATGTGCCATATAAAAGGTTTTATCAAGGCCTTAACTTCAAAGAGTTGTGTTTTTTAAAGTTATTTTATTTTTAGTGATGTAAAAAGAAACTATAAACATGCTCAGGAATTGTTTTTTTGGTTTATTTTTTTACTTAGTAATATTCAGATGATAGTAAGAACCGTATGAGCAGCTGTCACTTGTTGTCCTCATCATTAGTATCATTGGTATACAGGAAAGGGTGTTTTTTTATTACATCTGCTGGAAAGTCACCTAACAGATTCCTGAGTGGGAGAACTTCCTGTTTTTATCACCTTTTTTTGACTAGAAAATTATTGAATTCTTTTGTGACCTTTGTCATTGCAAAGAACCAAATAGACACAACAATCAATTTAGTTCTAGGCTCTATGATACTTTAATTTGTCTGTCTTTTGTTACTGCATCGGAATTATAGTCTACAAGTTAGTATTTTTCACTTTTTTTAAAGACAGGGCTTTAGGTAGATATATAGATTCATTTGTACTTTCTGTGTTTCTTGATTCAAGAATCAATATTTCATCACATTAGGTGTTAGCCTTTAGAATTATTTTAATTTAGTCCTTCCCAACAAAATGTACTATTCTAGGGATGCCTTTCTGTTAGCTGGTTCTTGTTCCAAGCTATTTTTCCTCCTACTGAAAAGTCCCAGCAACAAAAAATGTTTGCATGAAAGAAAATCCACAGGAGTGACCACCAATATGCCTTGGGTGCTTTCCTTGTTTGCCATCTGCTGATCATGGCAGTGACTATTTGTCTCTCAAGGTTTCATGGATGACTTCTTAAGCCAATTCTAGGACCACCTATCACGTACATGCCACCCAGTTCTGTCTGCCGTGCCCTCTAGGCTCTAAATTCTTTATATTGAAGTATTGACCACATCTTTGACATCTCATCATCATTACCCTTTCACTGTTGCAATTTTGATACAATGTGATGTTGTGACCCGGATATTTAACTTTCTTGCGTACCTGCCTCACACTTTGCCACTTTTAGAGGTGAATGAGGCCGGAAGAGAGGTTCGGCTCATCTTTTTCTGGGTTTTTCTGGTCTTCCTATTGCCTTCTTGTATGTTCATGGAATGTTGGCCTACTTTTTTCTCTTCACAAAAAGTTGCCCTTTTTTTCAAATTGGGGCTGGTTGGGGGCTAAGTTGTCATTTGTTTGACTTTAAGGTTGATTTCTCTTCCTGTTGCTTTTCTGCATGGATTAAATTTGTCTGTGTTTCAAAGCTGTAAACGCACTAAAATTAAAGAACAAACATCAAGATAACAAGCCGTTGCAGAGTAGGGTAAATCCAAGATCAACCAAAATAAAACATCTACACTAATTGTTTTTTGTTTGCACATTGTTATTAAAAAGTTCATAGCCTTTCTAGATTCTTGTGTTCTTCCCCTTTCAATTGGATCTTTTCCAGATTTCCTGAAAAGGTATTTTTATAGAGTTTGAAGTCTCCCTAAAATAGAAAAACAAAACAAAAAAACACACACACAGAAGATACAATCCTAAATCTATGTTAGTCTTTGCCTTTGTTGCAATTCTTTATTGTAATCATCAGATGACGTTCTGTTTTTTACCTGTTCCATGATCTATTCAAGATTGATATTGTCTCAAAGAGGGATTAAAAGGGTTGAATCGGTGAAGAAGCCTTGTTATTCCCTTTGTTTAACTTGCCATCCTTCTCTCCCTTTATTCATATCTGTGATATCAGGAGAATTTATTCCATTTGAAATGCAAGGAGTAGTGTGTATAGCACTGGGTTCAAGCTAGTTTAAAGATGAGTTTAATCTGTTCATCTGTAATCAGCATAGACATTAATCCACAGGGATTAGCCAAGTTTAATCACACGCCTTACACGATGATGTGTCTTGTTTTTGTAATGGATCTGTTTGATTCCCATTGAGTACTTTTCTCTCTCTCTCTCTATTGTGTAGATGGTGATGTACATAGAAGCCTGCGAATCTGGATCTATGTTTGATGGGCTCCTTCCCAAAGACATCAATGGTAAGTGGATAGTTTACACTGGATAACTGTCAGATCTTGTCAACCATCCCTTGCATCTTGCATAGAGAATACCGACAATGATTTTTAAAGAAAAACCTATTCTGAAGTACAAGTAGTCCGATAAAGCAGATTCTGTACCAGTAGACTATTGGTCATTTTTGTCTATTAAAACCTTATTATCAGTATCATTTGTAATGAAAGATAGATCCCCCCCTCCTGACTAAAAATAAAAATAAATCTGAAGGAAAAAACTCAGACAAAACCCCAAAGCACTTGCTAGAGAGTATCTGTGGCTTTCATTGAATATGACAACAAAAGCCTTTAAGAAAACGAATCTGTATCACATCTCAGCATTGTGACAAAACTCTAAGAGTTCAAAGCTATTGTAGGCTCAACTCGGCGCCAATATTTTGACAATACATTATGAGAACAATATACGATATTAGATTTTGATGCATCCTCCTGGAAGAGATTCTGAAAGGCCTTTTGTTTGAAAGTATTGTCTTAAAATTGCACCTACATTTATAAATGATGGGCGTTTATTTAGTAGGCACCTCTATTAAACATGTGAATGGGGGACAATTTCATGCACACAGCAGCTTTAGCAGATAATGACTGACTGAAACTGAAAGAGAATTTCAAAGACTTTTAAAGATTCTTATTTGCTAGAAAATGATTGGTCACTACAGAAACATATTATTTTATATTTAATAATGCATTTATCCTGCCCCAATAAACACAATCAAATATTTTATTACCGTTGATAATATAAGTACAGTGATCAAAAAATCACATTTCTTCCAAATGATGATTATGCTATATGAAGATCTATTACCCCAAAAGTCAAGATCCTGGTGGCTAAAGCTATAAAACCCTATGAGTGCAGGATTAATCATAGATATTATTCATAAACAACATTTTAGTCTGTCACTGTCA
>JAVSBT010421621.1:0-10621 GCA_033118115.1 Pharyngocirrus eroticus
TCTCCAGTATTGTCAAAAACTCCCTTTTATTTAAAGTAGTATACCAATTTTGGCCTAATGTATACATCGCTTTAAGAAAGCCTATAATTTAAATGTTACCCCCAAAGTGTGTCCTTCTGATTGTATGTGTAAAGATCAACTATTCCTCGTAACATTATTGTGTCAGTTCTAATAATATATGCATAAAGTATCAATATCAAATTGAAGAACTTTACACTCATTCAAATCCTTGCATAAGTGCTTTGACAAGTTTTTAGGGTATTAATTAGATTCTTGAAAAACAACTTGGTTATGGAATACTTAGTATTTACTTGTCTACAAATTTGAGTGTGTGGGTGTTATAGAATTTAGTAAATATATTTTGTTCACTTTTTGGATAACAGTTGAAAAATGTTCTTATGGTTTCTGTAATCCGTAGTAATCCACCGAGTGAGTCATTAGCCCAAACAGCTTCTGCCATTGCTCCGTTGGCTAGCCGTACAAGTTATTCCAAGTAATGTAGTTTTCAAAATGTAGTTTTCAAAAAATGAACCCACCTCAAAAAGAATGTTGCACAATGTACTTCAAGTTCAAGACAGCTCTGCCTTGCAGGGTGGCTTTTTAAAAAGATAAGCCAATTTGTGTCTTTTCCAAAGAAACAGTTTGTATCAAAGAGATGGATATGAAGGAGAATAATTTGCATTTACACTCTCTCCCAACTCAGCAATTAGTGAGTATAAGATAGGAGTAAATTACTTGGTTTCTTAATAAAATTCAAATTTATTTCTTAGAAAATATTGTTCACCATTTTACAACCCCCCCAAAATAGAATGTTACAAAGAGGAACAGTATGATAACAAGTGCTCTCCTTATGTAATATGGTTATTAGGTTACATCAGAGCTGTCCCTTTATCATCACCATCAATTTTGAGACAATACTTAAAGATCATTGCAGGTGTTTTTCAACATTTTTTTTGTCTAGGAATCATATTACTCTATTTGAGACCACTTAAAAATCAATGGTTTGAAAATTTTCAAGTAAAAATTAGTCTGAAATTAACCTCATCCCTGGAAATTTCTCTGTATGCGTCTCTACTATATACCTTGAGCAGAGGCAAACTTCCCTAATGAGGCTATTTGCTCTTTTTAGTCAATTCCAACTTCAATCCAAAAGATGGCCTTAATGGTTACGTTTGGCTGTAGTTACATGAATCATGTTTGAAAATACTTCTGCATGTTTGTAAATTGTATACCAGTTTGTTGAGTTATCAGTATACAACTGAAGCAGAATTTCAGATCATCTTATCTTTCACCTAAACACCTATAGTAAATTTAATAGTAAACTATTTGCTGTAATCTTGTATCAGTCATGTAATTAATTTTCAGATTACATGTACATGTTTTATATACTTTTCTGGTCATTCTTACATATCATTAGATCACCAAATTCCATTACACAAATAAACACTATCAACCTGTATGAATTGAAAGACTGTAACAGCAAACTCTATAGGCACCTTGATCTTATTCTTTTTTTACTGTAAAAGAATGTTTCTGCTTACCTTCTTTTTCAGATATTTAAAAAAAATGCCACAAGAATCCTTGAGTTTGAACTTCAATTTCTGTCTTGTGAAGTTGTCCATGTAAATTTCAGACTGTGGTTTCATCATACATATGAATCACTTATGAAGAAAAAATATGTTTACGAAAACATATCTACAAGTTTGTTATGTAGGAGAGAGAGAGTCACCTGGGTTAACAATCCTAAAATCCTACAATCCCTATGAACAATACAATTGAGACCAACTCTTACTTCAATCTCCTGGTCTCGTGCCATCAAGAAAGTTCTTAATCATGTCGTTCAAAGGAGAATCACAGGTCGTGGGGATTATTAGATAACAGACCTAATCCCCTCCCCCCATGTAATAAATTTCATTGTAAATGATCTGTCTAGTGGAAGAAATTTGAAAATTATATCAGCATAAAATGACCATAGAATCAACTTAAGGATTTCCTATCTTTAAAGAAAAATTATTCAATATCCTTCTTATGGAAGATTAAAACCAACAGTGACCTTAAGTGGGTGGGAGTAATTACGTTACAATTGCTTATCATCCCCCCTTGATTGTCCTTTTTAACATTATCAGTGATAGAATCAGACATCCACTTATTTCAAGAGACTTGTTTGTTCACTTTCAGTTTCATGGTGTAAAAGAAACATTTCTAAAATGTTGAGATTTCATTGTGACCAAACCCACTCTTTCAAATTCATAAGAAATCAGGAAATTCATAATTTCAGAGAGACAAAATGTAATCAATATGGTTTATAATGATCCAATGTTATTATTTTTGATTCAATTAACAATAACAGCTATGAACAACCCTGATGAGTAAATACTCTTTTATCTCAAAAAGAAACCCTTTGTTTTTTACAAACCAAATAAAAATGTTCTTCCTGTTTCATGCAGAGCTTCATTAATGAAACTTGATTCATTTGCATCAAATTTTGCAATTTTTTTATTCATTTCAGGCAGTAACAATAAAGTAGATTTTGCAGAGAATGTATACTTTGTCTGTCATTTAGTGCATAATTACATGTATATTATTGGTTAACATGTGTGTAGTGACAAATTGATTGTATTTATATATTACAATAGGGCTTTAATTAGAGATTAGCCTATTCAATGTAAAATTTAGCGTGGTCTTTATGAGGTATCATATACTTTCTTTATGATTTATATTATTCAATGCAACCAACAATAGTGTAAATCTGTCTTTTGATTTGACGAGTCACTTTTTTTATCACTTTTTTTAGAGAACAAAAAGTTGGAGTACCTTTGTTGTAGAATGATGATTAATATAGATTTCATACGACTTTTTAGAAGTTATCCTAAGTTTCTTTTTATCAAAAATTTCCAACAAAAGTGATAAATGTTTACATAGACACATCATCTGTGTAAACAACAAGTACTAGTTACCCAGATATAATGATCCTATAAAAAAAATATGAATAAAAGAATAACAGTCTCACCTGAAAGTTCTCTTCTCTTTCCCTTCCTTCACAATTCTGTTCCTGTGAGATGTCTGTGATATAGTAATAGTCTCTCCTTATGATGTTATGACACTCAAATAGTAGAGTTGTCACATCATCTTATATATCAAGTGACTCTTGACATCCATATCTCTCAGACAAAAAGCTTTGTGACAAATACCTAATCATTACAGTCTACAGCTTGCAAGGTGTGATTGCCTTGAGTCACATTATCATACTCAGAATTAGAAATAAAAATGTACATTTCTAGGTTATGATACCCGCTGGCCATTTTGCAGAGTTTGGAAGTTTGATGATAAGCACCTGAAGGAAGACTTTGAAGATAATAAAACGCTATGTTTATCTTTGATAAATTTCCTTGATGTAACATGTTTTTCATTCATGTTAACAAGCAACTCATGAATTATATTTTGTAGTTTGAATTTATAGCTTGTGTTTATGTGGATTTGCATGAGGCCTACAGCTTTCTCAAATTCATACATTTTAAAAGAGCTATGAATTGGTTTCTTTTATTCATGTCTTTAAATTTAAAATAATTCCACATTAACATACAGATATTGTTTTTGCAAGATAAAGAATAATATAGACTTATGACAAAAACTACTGGATATTTTGTAAGTCTTAAATTTTTCATAGTCTGCACAATAAATAAGACATCATAGTTAAATAAAACAACGAGCACCTGAGAATTACATTTGGAAAATATTCTTTATTCAAACCGAAAACAAACATTATTTTAATAGCATAACAAAAAGTTTACGTCACTTTTCTTTCTACTATTCTGGTGTATAATTGTATGCAGGTGAAAGTGGACACAAGAACAACAGGTCTTATTTTTTATGATTAATAGCAGACAATATAATAATAGTATTGATTTATCACAATACTGATGATACCAAAAAGATGTCTTCTACCCAAAAGGAGATTGAAAAGACTTCTTTCAAATTCGAAAACCTGAACCTGCAAGAATCTCTTTTCTCGAAAAGAATTATTCATTCAAAGTGTTCATAATGCATTTCCTAAGCAATAAAATCATGTTTCAACAGCAAGGCTGTTAACCATGGGAAAAATATGTACTTATCATTTACGATCAATGGGTTTCAATAAATATTCTTATATTACCCCAGCCCAGACAATAACTTATGATACTTCAAATTCGTTGTTGAAAGAATGTTGCTCGTCTTTAAAAAGGAAACTACAAGAGGAAAATGGCAAGTACTCTACTCCATCATTCCAAAGACAAGAAACAAAAAATCCTTCAGACATTAGGAGACTCAAAGTGAATCAATAGAAAAATCATAAAAGATATTGATACATGCTTTTCTCAAGATTATAACAACGCCATACAATATGACAAGGTCAAACAATATGACTATTGAACAAAAACAAGTACCTGCTCCATACCTATTTTGTCCATTTTCTTTTCTTAACCCAAACACTTGAGAGAAGACTTTCAAGGCACAAGTAGGTACAAGTCCACTATCCATGATGGATGACTATATTTTCTACCAGGTGTACAATAAAAGTAATGGTGATATTGACTCGCAGTGAAACTGAGACAGACCCCCCACAGTTATTACAAACAGTGAGATCTTTTTTTTTTTTGAAATAAAAAGGAAATGGGATTGAATGTCTCAGGAATTAATCTTCCATTGATACTTATATGGAAATGGTAATCCCTTATTCTATCATGATACCCTCCATGGGATTATATATTTTTTCTAGTGTTTGTAGAGGTTTTCTCTCATGTAGCTGGGTTATTCAGTAAATATTGTGTAATCACCTTTATCTATCTACAAATGTACAAGTAGTATTTTGATACCCTCAACTCACTAGCTTTGCATCCTGAGGCAAGATTAAGAGGCTTTTTTTCAATAATTCAAGTGAACAAGTGACTTCTTGGTGAAAATCTCTTAATCTCATACGCAAATACATATCTGTGTGATTTCTCTTGAACACAAGCACATTTTAATAATTTCGATAATGTAGCTAATCTATACAACTGATTATAATAATCTAACATTTCTTCTTAACAATGACAAATGTACATTTGCACAATCACTTTTTTATATGGTTTATTTTTTTCTGCATTAGAGGGTTACGAATCCCCATTCTTGAACCAAGAGCAACCTACAAAATGAAATAGCAAACATGATATCCAAACATTGAATAATAAAAATAACTCTGAAATCTTTCATTTTGCCAGACAGTCTATCAAGGAAAAAACTTGCATAGTGTCTGAATGAATGAATGAATGAATATATATCATTTTAGTATCATAATATATAAAATGTCAAATAATATTACTGGTTTTGGGAAAAGCATTTCAACATCTGAAAATTACGTAAGCTTCTTCTAGCAATTATTACAAATATATCAATAAAGAAATAACTTGGTTGCTATGATTCATTTTGATCACAGAATTCAAATATGATCATTGCACAATGTAATTTCAAAATGGATTCATGCATTTCTACATCTGTACTTAAAACACATGGAAAAAACACAATAAATAATAACAGTATCTTACAACAACTGATACAAAATACTAGTTATGTCTCATCTAGGGGGGAAGGTGGCTCTCATGCTATTCAATATTCATCAAAGGTGAACATTATAGCACTCCGAGTTGAAACAAGGATTGAAACACTCACCAAGCAGAGTATAATAATTGCAATTTTGATAACATGATATTAATTTTATCAACATTTATCACAAAGAGTACTAGAATGACAATGTTCCTAAAAGTATGCAGAGAAAATTACTTTAGAAATAAATTATTTATTTTGTTCATCTATTAGCATCCTGTCACCTGTGATTTTTTTGTCTGCTGCTAACAAGCTATTCGAACTCATTTTTAAGCCTGCAGGTGGCACTAGTCTGCAATATGTTTTGTACTTTGTTGATCCTTTTAAACTTGTCACCTATTAAGTAGTTTATATAGAGATTGAGTTATGAGTTAATAATAAATAAAAATAATTTTATAAAATGTCAAAACATTTAGGGTGGTACAACTAAACCATTCATACCATTACATTTCTGCTTTGCTATTTTCTTGCATAAGAATAAATATCTTATCACAGTTCATCACAGCTGGTCTCTACGACAAAATATATGATATAATTTTCAATCAAAATATGTAAGGAAGCCCTGCACATAGTCATTCCACAGATTTTTTTTGTAAACTTGCAGCTAAGCTTATAGAATACATTTGTAATACCTATTTTGTTGAATTTCTATAAAGTTCATACAAGTTAAGAGCCATCATGGAATATCTTGGACTTGGTAATAAAAGATACAAAGGAAAATATATAAATCACTTTTAACATACTGGAAGCTGACCAGTACCTGGAAACATATAGTCAATCTCTCAAGAGGATTAGACAAAACTCAAAACAATATAAATTTATAATTTATGGCACAAACAGATAGATATCACATCTAAACACACATTTATTTTAATGTTGCATGGTTAATTAATGATTAATCAAGCATACAACATTAAAATAATCCTGAGCTACAATTCCAGAATATCACAACCTTGATTCAAATTGGAATTTATCATTCACATGCAAAGATTAACTTGATAATACAGTCTAGCACAAATATAAACGTATTATAGCAGGCTGATTATATAGGTACATGTATATCCATGCATGGCTCACTGCTATGACAATACAGAACTATTTCTACTAAAACTTTTGGTGCATCACAAATCTTCCATTCCCCATGCATCCTGGTTGGAAGGAGGTTTTCGTGCAACATTTTTCTTGGCTTGGCCTAATTGTACCTGTCTGGCATTTGATCCGAACTGAAGAGTACTAACAGTTTCTGATATATTGGTTTGATCTGGACTGACGGCCACAAAAAGTGCAGCCTGAGGGGAAAAAGTAAAATAAAAACCATTTAAACAATAGAAGTTATTGATTAATGATATTGCAAATAAAATATAAATTAAACAAAATGGTTTCTTTCTTACTAAAGTACTTAAAAAGGTTTCTTTTTTATTTAAAGTGAGTATTCTCTTTTACAGAAAACAGTTAATTGGTTCAATAAATAGTTTAAACTTTTGACTGATTAATTGGTTCTTGTTCTTACCTTTGCGTCTCCACCTAGACATGGTTGAAGAATATGAGTCAGTTTGGAATTTCTGTATGGAATGTGCAACTGCCCTGTCCTAAGTGACGTAAACACCTACAAGTAAAAAAAAAAGAAAGACCAATTAAATTAAATATTCAGATAAAGGTAGTGTACCCTTTACCTTCAAGTACTAGTAGTTGTGAATTTTGAGCAATCCCAGAAATAGTGTAGGGTGAGCTTAGAAGGTGCTACATGTCTTTTGTGGGCTATGGAAATTAAAGAAGTAGAGAGATATTGCATATGGAGCTTGGGACAAAAATGGTTTGATATGATAAACAATTTTACCTGACCAAGTGATGTCAGCGATTTGTTAATAGCTGATGCCTCTACAAGTCTTTGTCCAGTTGCCTCTGTCTTGCCTACCCTCTCAGACCCTGCCAAATCGCACAGTGTTAACATGCCAGTAGACACAGCCCCTGAGGCTTTATCAATGCCTTCAACTGTTACCATGAAGATAAGGTGGGAACGTGAACTGAAATAAGTAACATATCAAATCAGTTTTCAGCTCTATGACATTCTACAAGAATGCTGCTGACAATTTCAAAATCAAACTTGAAATAATTGTCTCTCTGATCAAAATCGCAAAAATTATCACAGGAAAAAATATGAATCAAATACAGCAAAAAATATTAATGAAGAAATGACATGTTCTCTCAATTTGACTTGTTTTTTTTACCTTGTCGAATTCATTTTTGTGGAAGCCACAGATCTGTTCTTGTTTCCAAGTTCCATGATATGTTCGATATCTTCTAAGGATTCGACAAACATGTCTGTCAATCCTGGTAAATGGATTTTGTTACCTTGTGATCTGATTTCTAATACTGTTACACTATTGGTTAGAAGATCCCTCACAGTTTCGTTGTAGATTTCTACCATGGAAGCCTGGGAATATTTGATAAAAATAAACCAGTTTACTTAGATTGTATTAGCAGAAATATAAATGTATACACATGTATGTTATTTCACATGATTTAATAAATGCATGTCAAATTACATAAACGTGAAAATAAGTACAAACAAAATTGCAGAAACAGTTCAAACCTTTAAAGTGTAATCCACATTATCTCTGTCTCCACATATTTTGATAAGTTCTTTGATGGATCTGAAAAACATAAATGATAGAAATATACAATCCTGTACAAAATGACATGATTGTGAAAGTTCAAATTGGTAACTTTAATCATATTAACCTATCACAAACCTGATATTGACCCCTGGGTCATCAGGAGGACCCATCATCGTATGGGTCTTCCCACTTCCTGTTTGACCATAGGCCAAAATGCACACATTATATCCATCCACACAAGAAGTAATGATAGGAAGAGTGTCTGAAAATACCTAGAGCAGGACATAAACTAGTGTAAATTAATTGTTCTTTTATTGACAAAGCCCCTTAAATTGCACAAAATTAAGATAGCATGGATATTTGAAAGAATAGAAAAGCAATTTTATACTTGAACACATGTACATTAAACAAAAATACCAATACATTCATAAAAGTTGAAAGGAAAAAAACCAATGAAATGATCACCTCGTCTTGTGTTGAGTCTGGCGTGAATACTTTATCGAATTTCATTTTCTTTGGCATTCCCGCTGCCATAACCTCTCTATCAGATGGGAAATCCAGGCAGCAATCCACCCTATTATCACGTCTACATCTGCAGAATACTCGAATATTTCCTCTCATCTCTTGCAACTATGAGTTAATAAGAATTTAAAAAAAATCAAAGTAAGGTGGTTGGATAGACAACCAAGTTTTAGAGTTCTAGCATTCTGTTAATGTGATATATTTGAAATGTTTGGAAAGATAAGTCCAATACACAGGATATAGTTGCTAATCTAGTACAGATTTCAAGGAAACAGCTATTGGTTCAATCATAACATCGCCTTATAAAAAAAGCTATTGACTGAACACTTACTTTATTGTATAACAATTTTCTTTGTAAGGCTTCTTTCTTGTACAATTCTTTGATTTCTTCTAACTCTTTGCCAACTCCTGTGTCAGCCATTCTTATTTTCATAATCCCTAAGGCAAGCTGCAGAGAAAAAATGAAAATAAGATTCATTGGCAGTTGAAAATCAATTCATATCATTTCAAGAAACACAAGTACTTGAAACATTTATCCCTGAAAAAAGGACTGTGATTGTAAGTTTCCTTCTTTAATGATTTATAAAGAGCAAGAGAACTTCTCTGGTATCCTGATATCAAAGTACATGTATTAAATGAATCTATAATGGTAAGACTTAGCATGCAAACTCTTCATGAAACCCGACTGAACAATTCAAGGCAATATGATAGACAAAATCTGTTGCATAGGTCTGATAACAATGATGACGTTATCAGTTGTTGTTATGTATAGAATTTGTTACTCGTTGATTCTTACCTGTTTCATCAATGCTTTGACTTCCTCATATTTTTCTTTTGATTCCATTTTAAGTTTGAGGAATTCTTTATGAAGCTGCTTTGCAGAGTAACTCAAAGCCTTCACTGTCGCTGGGTCCACATTTTGCTCGTCTCCAGCTGCCGTCAACTAAAGTTGAATATGTTGTTTAAAAGATGTACCATAATGAACATTTTTAGGATAGCCAAAAATCCACCCACCCATAACAAAATATATCAGTACCAGCCAACAATGTTATATTAATAATTACTGCCTGAAGATGTAGATGTTATTTACGAACATTTGTAAATAAATTTCAAAATGAACTTATTCTGAGTGGCTTTCTTACTTCTTAACAAAATAAGAAAGAAATCTAGAATTCTGAGGAACTAATAAAACTACACAGATATAATAATCCAAATAATAGTTACAGACTGATGTGATTTGTTTTTACCTCAGGTGTAGCATTTCTTGTTTTAGATGTCTTAGGTCTTTCTCTTTGAATGGATTCCATTTGAGCCATAGCTGATTTGGTTGATACCTCTAGTGTAGAGATCTGATCTCTTAATTCTTGGATCTAGTGAAAAGAAAATTAATAGATTATACAAAGGGGCAACAAATTAGATTTTAAAAAACATTGACAATGTCTTTTTCAGAGAACTAACTTGTTTTTTTAAGTGTGTAATCAAATGATTGTAACCCTCTGCTTTCATGTATTTATTCAACACTGTAAGCAGTAAAGATTTTACCCTCATATAATAAAGCTTTCATCATCATTATCATAGCTACAATAAGATTAATAAAAATTTCTAAAAATGTCCTTCTTACTTGTGCATCTGCCGCTCTCTTTTCTGCTTTCAAATCTGCACTTGATCTTTTTGACCTGTCCAGTTCTTTTTGCTTTCAGAGTGAAAAATAAAATAAAAGTTAGGAAAGCATAATTATATCCTTTGCCACATAATGCATAACACAGACTGAGCAGAAATATATATGGGCCATTCTCAGAAAAAACAGTGAACTTTAAGAAAAAAATACTTTTGTCTATTTCACACAATCTGAGCTAAGCCTT
>JAVSBT010421732.1:0-10620 GCA_033118115.1 Pharyngocirrus eroticus
TATTTGATGTTTGATTTTTCGGGATTTGGGATTTTGATTTTTGATTCTTTGGGAACTGGGATCAGACCCCTCCTCCACCCCCCTCGGTAAAGTATGGACATTTGGATCAACTAATGAAAATTGACATTAATCTTATTTTTTATTTACTAAATCATATAATTCACAGTGAAAGTACACATGATTAAATAGCTTAGTGCAAACAAAATTGATGTGAGACACAGCTTTTGTTTTTCATCATTGTCTCAACTTAAAAAACATTGTAATTTATTTTCCAATTTGTTAATGCCATATAACTTTCTGTACACATTCAGTGCTAACGTGACAACATCTGTGACAGGAACACTTTTATAGTCTTCTCAACACCTCCAATAGGTCTGAAATTAAGAGAAAAACATTTCTGATTGCTGAAGCTTCTTTTAGCACAAAATGTATTTGACATGACTTTATTGCATTAATGTATTTTTTATTCAAGCAAGCCTTTAGTGGAAGTATAGGGGACTACTAACATAGTGTCACAAATAAATAGTCTCAAAGATTAGGATAAATCAATTGTTTTCTGTGGTTTTATTTTGAGTTTGCATAAGAATATCCTTTCCCTTACCCTTTTAAACAAATTTGTTCCATGTTTTGGCACAGTTTCATTTTGGATAATGTAAAACTACCTAGCAGAATATAACTCTTTTCAGTATTGACTGAGCAATCATTAAATTTCAAAGGGAATCTATTCTTCCTTGTTCTGTTTGAAATTTTGTTTTGGAATTTAAATCATCTTACAAAAATAATTTTCAAATATTATATTGGATAATCTTAACATCGTTCATTTTGGCTATTTCATTCAGTTTTAAGCAAAATGGTATCCATTTTAACAATTGTACCAGCATGATTTTAGTGTTATTATATCATAAGATGAGAGACAAAAGACAAACAGTTACAGGCATATTACAGGCATATAACATATTATATATGAGGAATGACTTCATAAGAGTTGTTTTATAATATATTTGCAAGATCCACATTACTGTCAATGTGAGGAAATGAGTTTGGCAGAAAGAAAGCAATTACAATAGTGACTCAAAAAGGGAACCTCCCAACATAGTTTTTGTACAAGAAAGGAAAAACTTTTCAAATCTTATAGAATTTGTAAAGGCATTGGTATAAAATGATCAGTAATGAAAGAAAAAAAATATTTCAAAACTGCAGTATAACACTTTGCAGCCAATGCAATGTTCTCTGATTGAAGATAGTCTGTAGTAGTTTTACAGCACCTGTTAAATGTTTCAGTTGGCAGTATTGTAACATACATGTAGATTGTCCTTGCTTGCAATACAAGTGGTTTACAATTATAATATACATGGCAGTGTTATGCTGCTGATGATTTGTTTTACACATTTTACAAAGATATATTGTTTTGAGGTTGATATTTTTTATGATTACATAACTGATTGCAGATGCAGAGCAGTTGTTTTACGGTAACTCTTAAATGTTTCAGTTGACAGTATTGTAACCTACATGTAGATTGTCATTACTTGCAATACAAGTGTTATATAATGGACATTGATATTTTTTACGATTGCAAAACTTGAGCATGTAGCATGCTGACACATTTGAGAAAATATGCTTATAGTAACTAAGGGAACCAATAAAACTAGGGGTATAAGAACTAGGAGGTGATAAAACATACTCCATGTACATCCTGTTTGCTAGCAATTGTAGAATGCTTTTCTGTGATTTTTGCACTAACATTTTGACAACATGTGGTGAATAGTTAATAGTTACGAACTGTAGTATGAAGTAAGGAAGTTCAGATTCTTCATATGAGAAATTCCACTGGCACATGTAATAAAGACCACATAAACATAAATGCATTGGTAGTTACTTCGAAAAATGAAATAGCTACATTTTCATGGATTGTCTATGGTGAAGTAAGCAGACTAGTGAATTTAATATAATATATATATGTATGTTTGTGATTGAAAGGTACATGATTAGGAACTTTTCATATTCACAGGGGTTCCCCATATAGAGGCTTAAATATGATCTCATTATACCTGAATACTTTCAATATTAATCATGGAAAGTCTACTTATTTTCTATGTCAGAATCATTCTCGAGATTATGTAATGCTTTTACAAATGTCAACAAATTAATTTTGATTTCTATTTATTTGCCATTAAGGCAATTACTGAATTAGTACTGAGAAAATATGTCCATTCAATTTTTCATCTTTCTAGTCGAGATACAAGAACGTATAAGGCTGTACATGTGTGTGGTTTAGAAATTGGTATTTTTACAGATTTTTGTTGCACAGAAACCAAACTGTTAGATATAGAACATTGCTAGAGTTTGAGACAAAATCTCAGATATTTGCATTCTTAAAATGTTATAGTAAATAAATAGCATAGTAAAAAGATCATGGTATTTTCTCTTTCATAAATTCATCTTACAATTAAAATATCACAAACAATTTAGCACCAAGCAACTATTACCAAAGAAAAAGTGAAACTGGAATACTGCCTAGAATTTTAAGATAAAATCTTGGTAAACTCCGGCTGCTGTTTCTTTTGAATGTGCACACTGTTTTTTTTTGTTATTTAGCATGATCTATCAAACTTTTATCAAATTGGTGTTTTCTTTTTATTCTTTTTTTTAGAATTGTGATTTCCAAGAAAATGACAGGAGTGCAGTGATTCTTTCAAGAAAGGTTCCTGACTTTATTCTAGAAATATTCTTGCAGAAAACTACAAAGTAACATAATCATGTTAAAAGTGGTTTGTGTCATTACCTTATCAAATAAAGGAGAAAGTGATTCTAACAAAAGTAAAAAACCTGATTCCAGTTTACTGGCAAGAATTCAAGCCTTTGAAGATGTCCAAAAAGCATGCAAAAGGTGAGATACAACTCCAGGTTGATATTTGTTAAGAAGAAGGGTGATAAATTCATATCTTAAGGTGCCATGACCATAATATTTTGAGTCATGTTATGTGAGGGATGTTTAGTTTTGTTTACTAAAGATTGAAAATATGAAATGTTATGCCAATACAACATACTAGGATGAGATTATTTGTACCCTTGCACTACAACAGGATTTTTTTTGATAATTGCATCATTTTGTTTTCTAATGATAGCATCAAAGCTGAGATCATACATATACCATTTGAAAAGTTGGACTTTGGAGAGACAGATGCCTTAGACAGATTTTACAATGCTGATGTGGCTGTGGTGGATATGTCCACACAGATCCAGCAGGGATCACTGTTTTACCATATCGGTGTACGACAAAGTCTTGGAATGCCTGAAACAGTTTTACTCATTCATGATACGGATCCAGAATTTACAATTTCTGTTAAGGTAAGTTAGTAGCTTTGAACTGGAATCCAAGTTATTGCTTGCCAAAATCTGTATTATTGACTCCAGTCCATACACCAATATTGCAATTTACTATTACCTTTTTTTGTCACAACTTTTGGTGATAAAATGCTGTGTTATTTTGCCTTTGTAGTTGTCTTGTGGTAGTACAGGCTTTTTACCATATACTCTTGATGAAGACGGTAAATGTATAGTCAAAGATGTACCAGGAATGGACATGTCAGATAGCCTGCGAGGTGTGGGAGCCAAAAATGTGCTTTTGATGTGTCAACTTAAACGAATCTTCAAAGAAGTTGTCAACAGTAGCAGGTACTGATGTTATATTTATTAAACCATTACCCTGATGATGAATATGTAATTTATATTAATAGCTCTGACCTATATTCTATTGGTGTTAAGTTTAATGCCACAGGACAACTTTTAAGTTCACTTTAACCAAAGGTTAAAACATCAAAGGTGTCAATGGGTACATGCTGAGGTAATGAGATTCTTAGAAAAAGTTGCATACATTTCAGCATCTACCATTATAATATACATGTGGTGCTATAGATCAGTTTTCTGACATGGCACGCCTTAATCTGAAAGCTTTAATAATTAAATTAACAATATCCAATAAATCTAGAGCTTCAATTTATTAATATTTACTACTAAATCAAAAAAATAATGTGTTTGATGTTTAAGTTGTAAAACTATCTTGATATTTCAGTCCCAAATTATGACCTAGCCGTTCCAAAATATATATAAATATATCATTTTTATTCATTTCAGAGTCCATGTTAAAGAAAAATTCTTGTCTGATCTGAGAAAAGCTAGAGAACAGCACCAGGGACCAGACCTAGTCAAGGTAAGCATGACATATTGAAAAGAAGACAGATTGTCTTGAGATCTTTAATGTCTATTGCCTAAAGGTAGGAACCCTGTAAATTAAACTAAAGAAAAATAGATTAAAAAATAACATTATTATCCTTATTCCCTTGAAAACAAACTTTAATGACTATAAAATCAATGGTAATCATCAAAGAAGTGATTTTAATTAAAATGAATGGTTTTGGAATGATGTTAATGTATACCTTTTATCAGATTTTGCAGACCATGAGAAATAGAATGGATGACCCAGAGCTGTTGTCTCCTGATATCATATTGAATATGTTGATAACTTATAGAGAAGTGCAGGTAAGAATACATAAATACAGACCATTATTTTGATGAAGAAATTATAAAAAATATTATAGCAAAAAGACTAATTACAAAGATTTCTGAAATAATCTTTTTTCAATGGTACTGTAACAAGTAAGGATTTGTGTTATACTTCCTGTATGTGAGCCTGAACTTTAACACGGGTAGATTCAATTTCAAATCTCCTTTAGCAGGCAACCTATTCATACTTTTCAGGATGGGAAATACACTTTAGGGTAAATTTTGAGGGTTGCTTTATTGTTTTTTCAGTCACTGAAGTTGAAACATTGTTAAGAAACAAAAGCCACGTTTGAAGTCCATTTTGTTCATGTTGGGCTTTGTAAACATGTGTATTTTGAAAACGAGTTTTATTATTTAGTCAAAAACAACAAAATAAACATCAATTTTTATTACTTTAACTGAATGTCCATATTTTCATTTTTGGATAGTTAAAATATGTGACCTTTACCCTCAAGTGTATCTCCTATCCTTAAGAAAGTGAGTACTACATGTATAGTTAAGTAAAAAATATATAATTAAATAAACAAAAGCGATCCTCTCGGTTCCAAACAATTGTATGGATCACTCATGTAGAGCTATGAATATTTGACTAAATTTATAGGGATGTTTTTTTTAAAATACAGGATTATGACAACATGGTTTCTTTGGTGGAAGCAGTAGATTCTATACCCAACAATTCTGTAGCAGACACTGTAGCTATTCAACATTTGTATGCCTTTGCCCTCAACAGGTAAGCCCCTTTAAAATGTTTTTACCCCATAAACACATGATTTTGAGTCCACGTGACCAGACCTGTACTTCTTGCTTCTGTACTGTAATATTCAATGCAAAGCAAATAGACTATGTGTATGTTGATTGCCTTTTATTTTTTTAGGAGAAATAGAAAAGGGGACAGAGACAAAGCACTAAATGTTATTTTAAAGGTAAGTCTAATATGTTTATTGAATGTCATTTTGTGTTCTAGGCATAAAGATATACTAAGTAAGACTAGATGAATTGACTGAAGACCCAACTTTCAAATATTGTGATAATGGACAAAATAGAAACACATCATTATACTTTCTTTGTCATTCATGTATTATCTCTATCATCTAAAATGTTTACTTTTCCCCAGGCAATTGAAATGTCAGATAGTCCAGTACCAGATATGTTGTGTCTCTGTGGAAGAATTTATAAAGACAAGTTTTGTGAATCTGATTACAAGGACAAAGAAACTCTTCAAAAAGCCATTGAATGGTAAGGATTAGCTTAGCAAATATCTTTGTGAAGATACAGCTTTATGAAGATTTGAAAATAACTCCAAATACACTTTCAGAAAACATTACATGTATTTTTTTTCTTTGTTTGTCAACAGGTATCAGAAAGGTTTTGACGTACAGCCAAATGAATATGCAGGCATCAATTTGGCTACACTCTTGGTCATATCCGGGCAAAAATTTTCTTCCTCAGCATTACTTCAGAGAATAGGTTTGTTGCTTTATCATGGGATAGAACATAATATTGTTTTTACCAAAGTTGAATGTTTTTTTGAGAGCTTTTCTGTGTTTGTGTTATTGTTGATGAAGTTGGAAAACAACAAAAGTTGCAGAAGACCCTCTAGCCTTTTTTGTTACTGTTTTTAGGGCTAACACTGAATAATTTGATTGGAAGGAAAGGATGTCTTTCAAATTTAAAAGATTATTGGGATGTTGCCACATTTTTTGAAATCAGTGTTCTGGCTGAAGATTATGGGAAGGCAGTTCAAGCTGCTGAATGTATGTTCAAATTGGAACCACCTATATGGTAAGTAGACTGAAAACCTTGACCCTGTTGACTTATGCTGATATTACAAATCATTTGCGTTGTACAGGTTATGGAATCCATTGAACTGTTAACTTCTTGACAATATATTGATAAGTGTTTGAGAGGTCAAAAATAAAAGATTTGTTTTTGTGAAGTGTCATTGTTTATTTTTGTTATTTAATGGAATAAGAAAATTGTTTTAGAAGTCTTGTTTTCATTTTTCTATTTTAAGGTATTTGAAATCTACACTTGGGAATATAAGATTGATTGGAACTTTTAGGAAAAATGAAGACAATTCTCGAGACAAAGAGTTATTTGACTTTTGGATGGACTTTTTTATGGAAGCCACAATGACACACACCGATGATGTCAGATTACCTGTAAGCAAACGATGATGTAATACTTTGTGTCTTTATTATTGCAGCTATAATGGCAGGGGTATAGAGAAATATGAATAAACATCTTTGAATAGTATTACTAATTATGAAGAAAGTACAATTGTTGAATTGAGTAATATTGTTACAAAAAGGGAACATGTTGTCCTTTGCCATGATTGATTAATTATAGATATGTGTTATCTGAGGTTAAGGAACAAAGTTTGTCCTCAATTACTCTTTGTAGACCTCTAATTTGTTCACAATCTTAGAATTTATTTTTTACAGGCCTTGATTTTAGAACCAACTAAAGTTTACATGCCAAGTTATGTCATGATAAATGATGATGACGAAGAAGCCGAAGAACTGGTAAGACAAATTTTATTTCCGACCAAGTTGGATTATGGTCTAGTTTGCCTAATTTCTACTTTTGTTGCACCAGCTCAGATGACTAAAGTATTTGTAAAGTATGCTACTTTTAAATTTGAAAATCTCTAAACAAAATCCCTGCCATTTCTTTGATTTGGATTATTTTTTTACTGGTTTTAGTCTTTGCGACTTTGGCATGTGGCTCCAAGTGAATCAAGTAAACAGATTCATGAATGGCACTTTGAAGCTAGGGCTATCAAAAGTGTTAGTCAGTACAAGAGAGACCCAAGGGCTGTCTTCCTTTACGTTCATGAAAACTCAGATGACTTTCAAATTTTCTTTCCTGCAGAAGTTCACAAACAACGGTAAGGAGAAGATTCAATAATAGCAGAAAGATTTTATTCAAGCTGTAAATCATATAATTATAACTATACCTCCCATTTTCTATTTAATATTTGTGTGTTATTCAAATCCTTAATGTGTTTATTTGTTTTCCAGTTTCTATGACAGAGTTTTGGACATGATCATAGATCAAGAAGATGCTGTGAAAAATCTTGAATCAGATGTACAACAAAATTCTACAATAAGGGTAAGTCACATTAAATGCTGTGCTATACATGTAGATCATTCTAATATGTAGGATAGTCTTTGTCCATTTTGATTTTTTTTGCATGTTAAATTGTAGTTCTCCTATTTATATGTCATTTAGATCTTAATCAAGACAGGAAATAAATTGCATTGGACTGGTATTGAAAACTAATATAATTACAATCCCTTTGTTTGTTTCAGTACGAATATGAATTAGATGAAAAGGGGAATCGTATGGTGTTAGGACGAGGAACTTACGGTGTTGTATTTGCAGCTAGAGACCAAGATACCCAAATCAAAATAGCTGTCAAAGAAGTGCCTGAGAAGTATACAGAGTATGTATCAACATTTTACACTAGAATATCAAGGGTTGGATAGTTACTTTGTAACAAGAATTTTTTTTTTTGAGTTTTAAAGTTCAGAAGTATCTTTGAAAATGTACAAAGGCTTCTGTATTATTTATCACTTTAAGATAATGAAAACACAATCTGTAAAAATAATAAATCTCAATTAATGTATTGTATGGCCCCAGCATAATGATGAATTTAATACTAATAGTTTGCTTTGTGTTTTTTCTCTTCCAGTGAAGTCCAGCCTCTGCATGAAGAAATAGCTCTCCATCATAGGCTTAATCATAGAAACATTGTAAGATATTTGGGCTCAATGAGTGAAGATGGATTCTTCAAAATATTTATGGAACAAGTGCCTGGAGGTAGAAAACTTATACTTTGAGTGTTATGAAATTACAATTGGAATCCACAAATAACCATTTGGTATCCTTATAGAAAGGGATACCTTACACAAGGCTTGATACTTGGTATCTTTTAGCTAGATTGAATCTACAAATAATGCCATATAACAAAACATTTATCATGAATTTTGATGTTGTCTTTTTTTTCCTCTTTTAGGGAGTCTTTCTGCTCTCCTGAGATCTAAATGGGGACCATTAAAAGATAATGAAAATACCATCGCTTTCTACACAAGACAGATTTTGAAGGGCCTCAAGTACTTGGTAAGAATTTTCAAACACCCTGGCAGTAACTTCCATTAGCGTAGACATATATTTTAAAACCACATGTGGGGATTTTTATTTTAGAGTGTCATACATTGTATTGTTTTTTTTCCAGCATGATAACAAAATTGTCCATCGAGACATCAAAGGTGATAATGTACTAGTCAACACTTACAGTGGCGTCCTTAAAATAACAGATTTTGGGACTTCAAAAAGGTTATCGGGAATAAACCCTAATGCACAAACATTTGCTGGTAGGTCTGACTGATTTTGGATTTTTTTTATTACATGTAGTTGTTCATCTGCTGTACTTCCAGTACAAATGACATATAATCGAATTCTTTAGTGGAGACATGAACAAACAGACTATTATAAAAAATAATTAAGATTGTAAATATATTTTATTGTAATCTTTTTTCCCTCATTTATAACTTGGGTATGGAATCTAGCAGATCATTATTTTGTACTACATAATCTTCCCGATGCAGTTGAACTCCATATATATTTTACCTTATAGGCACATTGCAGTACATGGCACCAGAAGTTATAGACAAAGGTGTAAGAGGATATGGACCACCAGTAAGTTCTTGATTTAGATCATAGCTTTATGTTTATTCATAAAATAACTTTACATTGTTCTTAGTGAAGAAAATGATTAAAAGACTTTAGAGATTTTATCTTTACTTTCGTGTTATTGTACAATTTAATTCAAAACTTTAAAAAAAACATGCTATCTGGAGAAAATAATTGCTTGTAAATAAAGCCTTTTTGGTTGAATGATTGATTGATTTTAGCATCAATGAATTATGCTCTTGCCAGTGTGTCCATTTAACTTTATGCACTTAAAATGAATATGCTTTGTAAATTTCAGGCTGATATTTGGTCACTTGGATGTACCATCATTGAAATGGCAACTGGAAAACCACCATTCATAGAGGTAAGACTGGTACTGATAAAAAAATCTCTTGTTTTTTTTGCAAAAGGACAATAACATCATGCAATCACTCTTTATGTTTTTATTTAGCTCGGAAGTCCAGAAGCTGCCATGTTCAAGGTTGGATTTTATAGAATGCATCCAGATATCCCACCTGCAATGTCTGATGTAGCTAAAGAATTCCTTTTATTGTAAGTAGCATTCAAATCGAACCAAGGACTCTCTTCAAGGTTTACAACCCCAAAATATTGGTAAACCGTTTTTGAATTTAAGGGAAAATATATCCTTTGAAAACAATTCAAGAATTGTTGTCTAAAGCAATTTTATACACTATTCTTTTTAGAACGTTTGAGCCTGATCCTGACAAGAGAGCTGCTGCAGCTTATTTATTGGATCACCCATTCCTATCTGAGTAAGTGGTTTTGCTTTTGCATTATAGATACAAATACTGAGAATGTACATCTAGACCTATGACAAGTAGTAGAAAAGATTGTAAATACATATCCAAGCTTTGAATTGAGTACTAATCTCATTTATGAATAGTCTTTTTTTTTTAACTTTCTTATTTATTTATTAAATATGCTATAATTATGTGAACTTGACAGACTATTATCCTTTGTGAATCAAAGACTTTTATGACATTTTAGAGCGATTGTACCTTCAATCTGTCAAAAAATCAAACAATTTTGGTTTTTATCTCTAGAATAACACACTTTACAGGAACACAGATACATCCTCATTTAATGTAGAATTCCAGAAATGAAATATTCTGTAAGGAAAATTATCTAAAACAGCAAAACCCATAAAAATAAATGTTTCCAGCAAGGGAGAGCCATAGTAATGAAAAGATTTCCTAAATTTAACATTAAAGTGAGAGTCCAGGAGTATTGGTATCATTCAAAAGTCATTTTTAGGGCAATACAGGAATGTGAATGTTTATTCCTTGCACTGCAATTAAGTTTGACATTTGCATTTTCATTAAAAAATATTCGCATCAC
>JAVSBT010422065.1:0-10618 GCA_033118115.1 Pharyngocirrus eroticus
ATGTCTACAGTGTAGACGAAAGCTACCAAGTAAGCTTAAAATAATTAACTAGTCAAAAGTTCAAAATTGTTTCAAAATATTACACTAGTTAGATGAATCTTCATAAATCAATAATAATAACGATAATAATGATAATAATAATGATAAAAAGAAAAACTATAGTAATAATGATCACAATGATGATATTAATAATATCAATAATGATGATAATAATTTTTCTATCCTTATAAAGATGCGTAGCCACAATGTAAATAGAAAAATGGCTGTAGGTTGCTGTGTGTTGACCCAGCCAAGGAGGACCACGTGACTAGCGAACAAATGAGCTTGTAGTATTTCCTCATGTTTTTTCAATGCCCCAGTGACCTACGATACATGGAAGAGATACTAGGTGCTTTAAAACTCTTTAGCCACAAGTTGGCAAGGGGTATTATTGCTACTGCAGTATTTACGCTGAGAAATAACTGAAAAAATCTGCAAAATTTGCCGATATTTAGATGATTGTGAATAATTTATAGCTAGGCACGGTAATAATTTAGAGAAAGTTGCATATCAGAACGACAAAAGCTGTCAATTGGCGAACCGCAGGTGATTTTAAAAAAAGAATTAAAATAACTTGGAAGTTATATTAGGAAAAAACTCTGCTGGTATGTCAAAGTAATATACCGAACTTATGTTTTATGCTGAAAATCCAATTTCGATAATTTTAGTTTTACACCTCTTAATGACGGGCCGTGTTTTACCTTAAACGGCCAAACAAAGTCTCCAACAAAGATGTCTGCAGAATGACAAAAAGAAAAGCCTCTCAGTAAAACCATAATAGAATGTCGCCTAAGATGGACTGGACACATGTTTCGTCTTAAAGTGCCAGTGATTAAAGCCTTTACAGAGACAATGGCTGTCCAGTGGGCAGGCCAATATGAACATGGCTCCAACAGAGTAAAAGTGATTTGAAATTATTAAAACTCAACATTTATATGGCAAAAAGAACAGTCAAGAAAAGAGACATTTGGAATGACAAATTCAATGTGCAATGTTGGAAATCCAATGAAATGCACCAATGATATATACCCGGATTTGAACCAGGGACCTTCTGCTTAAAATGCTAGCATGACAATTTAAGCTTACACTCTATCCAGTCAGCCATTAGAGCTCTCTTACACAAAAACCTGGGCATGTAAAGGGAAAGTAATTTGTAATGGTTTGTACTGGGGTTATTTGAAAAATCAAAAATTACAATGAATGAATTAGTAGATGGGATAAAAATGAATACACTTACCTTAGCCTTGTTTGTTTTGATTACTGACAACCTTCCCAAACATTTAACAAATTCCCATGTAAGGTATCCTTCACAAATTCTGTTTTTTTTTTCAGTAGCCCTTTCAATGTATTTGATCAAGGATGCAATAATATCTGATCAAACAAAAAATATAGGTAATAGAACCATCAATTCCATTGCTAGGGAAAACAGAATGATTGATATATGAAAAACAAACAAATAGTTTACACGATCAAGGCAAATTCTTAATCTTCACTTCTTATTGCTATATTTACATCATACCTGTGTCTTGTAGGGTCTTTTGCTCCCCTTCTTTCAAGATATTAACCAATGCCATCATTGCAAACATCTTTGTGTTAGGAGTATTATCCTTTGTGTACTCTTCAAGAATCTAAAGATGATGTAATAGATAAGGTAAATGTAAGTTAAACAATGATAACAAAATTGATTATCTTAAAAGTCCCAATCTACTATTTAGATTGCTTTTATTCTACTATATAGCCTGAACATGTATACGTTGAAAGTGAACCAATACACTCTTCACACACTGCATGCTTTCCTTGTAAGATGTCCACATAGAATCCTTGGCATCAGATGGCAAGACAGATTTTGCAACACTGAGGTTCTAACCACAGCTGGCCTCCCTTCATATTTAACCCTATTTGCCAAAGATGACTGCAGTGACTTGGACAAGTCTGTAGAATTGAAGATTGCTTTCTTAAAGACCTACTATTTTTTTGTAACTGTATACATGTTATTCTGTAGTGCAAGATGTAATTTAACATTTCTAGTCAATAAATAGATGAATGTGATTTAAAAATAAGTGAAATTTTACAAATGGTGCTTTTCAAATTTTGCAGAGTGTATATAACCTAGCATGTCACAGTTTGTAGCTGCTACAAACCCTAATTTAAATGTGTCGACTTAGAGCAGAGATTTTCTGTTGATTATTGCAGTATACTCAACTGTTTCAAAGGAGCCCTGTGTCTCAAAACGCGCCCCCAGTTAAACAAACTTATTCCGTGTGTGATTCAGGTTTCTAATGTGAAGATTGGTAAATATTAGCAAATGATTTGAAAATACACACAATGTTCATGTACCCATGTTTGCATAGTGTTCTTCTCGACTAAGGAGAGGGGTGGGGGAGATAGAAGGAGCTTTGTTTTATATGTACCCTTTATAACAATTAACATTTTATGCTTGACATGTAAATAATCACCTTTGCTTATATCACGATGTAAATGTATTATAATGTATATATTTTCTCTCCTTTATTCTTTGTATATAATCTGTCACTTTAGTTAATACCCTCTAGAGGGCCCTTTGAAAATCAATGTTTACGTTGTAAAGGTTTCACCCTCATGAGATAAAGCTTTTATTATTATTATTATTATGGGGCCCTCAGAGTTAGTTTCATCTTAACTTCTAAACATGTTCACATAATATGAACAATAAAAATAATAAATGTCCTGAAAATGGTATAAAAACTTACCTCTTTTGCATCCTTGCATTCCCTGAATCTTCGCTTATTTTCGTAAACTTTTGAAATAGCGTAGAGAAGGTGAACATAGTATTGATCCAGTTTAATGATTTCCTGTAACAAAATGAACAATTATTAGGCAAATAAAGAAGAAAAGGATTGCAATTCCAAAACATGAACATATTGTCAACACCTGGCTGCCTAAATCATGAGCTGAATCTTTTTTAACTTTTTTAAATCAATCAAAATAACAGAGGAATAAAATGTTACTGCAATCAGGCTACATATTCCATTTTGAATTATTCTGATCTCTACAAGATAAGTTAAACCAACATTAGAGCATTACAAAAGTCTTTTTTCGGGATTTGGGGTCATCAATCTTCAGTTTTTTTTAAATGTCTGATCATTTCATTTTTCTTATCTTTTTTTAACTTTATTTGAACAGTTTACAGATCAAACTCTCTCAAATTATTTTTTTACACGGAGATGACTTTTCACAAGACATGACTTATTCATATGTTTTAATATCAAGTAGAAAGGATATAAAGAAAAAAAACACAACAGCACAGATATTGCTGATAGTCAAATACAAACCAAAATTAATCTGCACTGCAATAAGTTGATATATATATTTAAAAAAAAGGTCAAACAATAATATCAGCCTGTATACAAAGTAGATATGGTCATTACTTGGGTGGTTTTATTGTCTATGTTAATGAGCTAAAAACATTTTTTCCTAATTGACACCCGATTTCAGCTTACCAGATCAACCGTCACTTTTGGTGTGAGACTTTTGGTGTGAAGCACCTATATCAAGGGTCATGACTCTGTTTAGGGACGTCCTTAGCCATATATAGCAAATATGCGTATTGGCTCATTCAATGTCCAAAGCTACTGGATTGAAAGCTATTTATATTGCACGAAAGTCAAATCACACATTCTCAGAGGTGCATTACAGATAATATTATAGTAAACCCTGTATGATTTAAACCCTTGGGATTGGAACTTTTAGCTTCCAGGCATTAGCAAGTCTGGCATCATTTTATGTAATGCATTTCCACTGAACAAGCATTACATGTTATTGGTATTTGTAGTGTATAAAACAGTTGAACATCTTTCAAATGTTAAACTTTTATAATTATATTTTCATAAGGTTTAATCTCTCAGATCATATGTCAGACTGTACAAGTCCTTCACCACGGCTAATCTCCCACTCAGAATTTTTCAGATTAACGAGTTGTTACAGCATTTTCTGGTTCTTTTTGAGTCCTAGTGATAGTAATTTTGACATTAAGCCTCAGTTTTTTTTTGTCGTACTCTACCCAGTTGGCCATTAAATCCCCCTATTGAAAATTACATACACAAAATTAATGTGGATGTCCATACATACCTCATTTGCAATGTCCTCTTTGTAACTTTTATCACTCAACCCATTAAGACAGAATTGAATCATTTCCATTTCTGCTAGTTTCTGCAAGAGAAAAATAAAGGTTGGATAATCTGGTTGAACAGTATAATTATATATTTTTTATTTTAATTTTTGTAATATCTTGAAATTGAATTTCTTCTATTTTTCACTCTCTTCCAAAAAGCTTCTTGAACACCTTGTCTCAAAATTATATAATTTAAATCTTTTCAATATCTAAGGACAAAACTTGCACCTTCTGTAACATGTCAAGCTATTTTTACCCAGCAGATGGCATATCATTTATATGAACAACCTTTTAAATGAATATATTCAGCCCTACCAATTAAAAGCCATATCAACATCACCCACTCAAAATGTTTTCCCACATGAACATGATAATATTACTTTTCATTTTTGTTTCTTTTGTATCATTTTAGTATTTTAAGTATTTTTTCCCTTATAGTCAGGCTTTTGAGGGTTCTTTTTGTGGAAATGGTAATAGAGGCATCACATATTCATGCAGGACAGATAGAGAATAATGTACAATGTCATTTTTAGAAGAGGTATTCCTTTGCATGTTATATTCTTATAGAGATCTTTAGATAATTTGTTTTTTTAAATTTCCACTTTAGCAAAATATATCTTAATCTTATCCAGTTGTGGAAATAATCGTTAACATTAAAAAAAAAAAGTGTTGCCACATTTAGTATAAAAAATAATGTTTGTAATATTTTGAACCTATGTATTTTATGTTTCAATTAATATAATTTTAGACTTAACATCTAGTTTGAAATAAGCATCAATTATTATTTATACAAATTGTCGAAAACTTGATCGATATAAAAATAAATTACTCATACCTTTCCTAACTGTGGTGAATCCTTTGTGAAGTTTACTAGATTGATCATAATATTCTGGTATGCAAGCCATCTATTGTCGTTGACAAACACTCCTTTTTTAAAAATCCATGTCAAGGATTTCACAGCAACATCTGAAAAATAATGAAACATAATTATTTTTGACTTAAAAATAATGAGACAATATAATTATGAAATAAAATTAATTACCCTACTTTTTCAACTAGCGCATTAGCTAGTAAAATATGCAGGGGCTATTATTTGATCAGCATGTAATATACACATTAGTTTCATTTCTTTGTACAATGGTAAAGAGTATACAATATAACCTTATGACAATCATATCATTAAACTTATCATATTTTTAATGTTAATGAATCATTGGGTGGAAAAAAAATCATTCTTTACTGACCTGGATACTCTCTGTCAATCAATCGTGTACACATTACTTCTTTCAACTGTGTGCTTGTGCTGCATTTGTTCCTGATCCAATTGATGACCAGATGACATCTGCTATTTAGTACATTATCATAAGTCTTCATGCCATGCAGGTGTTCCATGACTTCTTCAATAGCATCAAACACAGCCTTTTGGGTGTCAGGTACACTATGTTTATATTTTGAAAGCAACACAAGGTTTTGTTCCATATAGTAGTCAGGTGACCCTTTTTCAATAGCTGGAAAATATAATGTTGGAAGAGAAAATGTTTTGAGTGGTATAGATATCACAATAACAGGTATTCTTTTTTTTAAATGGGCAGTCATAACCCTTTTTAAGGACCTCATCCTAGAAATTAAAAGGGTAAATACTGAAGCCAGCACAACGTTCGTCTAGAGCAAAAGTTGCCTAGTTGCACTTTGGAGATATTGACCCAAAGATAGATCTGGTTGGAAATCTTTTGTTGAAGCCTTATACTCCAGTAAGGGTGAAGAGGATTAAGTAAGTAAGTATTCAGAACCTATATTAAACGGACAAACATTATACAGTAACCTAGCATGATAGCAGTACTACAAGAAGAATTCTAGAGTTCACCTTTTGAACTCATTGGTTCTTACCTGTTTCTTGTAGAGCCTTTTCTCCGCTATCATCTTGAAATCTCAAGAGGAGGGCGTTAGCTTTCACTTTGATATCCTCATTTCCATGTGTAGTGTACTTCTGGAGTGTCTAAAAATAACAGACAGAATAGTAACTTATCAAACAGAACTAGAAGTATGTTATTGAGTCCTTTTTTTTAAAACATTTTGATATCTGATAAGAAGAATTCATGCATTTTATAAGAAAATCAAGTCAGAAAAAACTTTACATTTGTTGCATCCTTCGAAATGAAGTAGCATTCATTCTCTGGGTTTTTTGACAAATTGAACAGTATTCCAAAACATTTTCCATCCATCATTGTGATTTGCTGTAAAAAGATAATACAATATATTATGTCATAATTTTTAAGGTTTTATAAACCTGTGCCGTTTGCATTTAACTTATATCTTACTTCAACAATAGATACTGCATTTCATATTGTCTAGATTGAATTGATGTGGTTAATAGCAAACAATAACAAGTACCGTAGTTGCTTGATCTTCCGCCCCTGTCCGAAAAGCTGCCGGTCCGACTTAGCGCCCCCAAATAGACCCCTCTAAAAAAATAAGTGCCAGGGGGCTCGAATAGCCGCCGGGTAAGAACTTCCGGTTAAACTGTCAGACAGTGTCGCTAACCTGTAGTCGTATATAGTACGGAGCATTCAGTGGTATAATCTAGACTAAAAGTAAGACTTTTAATGCATTGTCCTTAATAAGGCGGGAATATCTTTCAATCAAGAAATCTACTAATACTATTGACTTTAAGTTATAGCAGATGTTAAGCAGGGCTTAACGAAAAACGCTGCTGCTAAGAAGTTCCCGTTTTTCATATAAAAAAGTGTCATGTGTTTGTTTCTTAGCTTCTCCTAGCAATGTGCGTAAATTTGTAAAATGGTCTGAATTTCTATTTTTTTACAGTGATCTTTAAATTAAGCGCCCCTGCTCGAATAAGCGCCGGTTCAAATAAGCGCCGGTTCAAATTGACTGGAACTAGGTTCATAATATATATAGCCCTTTTAATTGATTTGGGGTTGGACTCCTCAGAGATGATGAAAATTTATAAAAGTTTGTGATCTTTTTTCAAAGCATGACAAAGAAAAATGTATGGTGATTCAAATAATAATTCGTTTCAACAACTTAAACCAAAAGGCAAAGGTTATTTCCTTTTTGTGTAACTATTTCGAATGTTGGCCAACTCTTCGACAAAATGCTTTTTTGAAATGCACTTACATATGTCCTAAATAATCATTTTCTATAAAAGATATGAATAAAATTCAAATAAATTTGAGTGAAACCAAACAGTGGCTAAAGATGTCCTCTAGTCAAAAATACATACTTTTATAGAAAATATTTTGGACATATGTAAGTGCATATCAAAAAAAGCAATTAGACCCCCTTAATGTTGGAGTAGATGAAATGAAACTGCAAAATGAAAAAAAAAATTACCCACCTCTTCAGTAAGTTTATCTTTCAGACTCTCACTGCTTAATGCCTGGAGGCAAAATTGTACCATGCCAATCTCCCCAAGGATCTGTGAAATATTATTATCGCACATCAGTAACTCAGTTAATAAAGTATTCATTACAAGCTATTTGTCAATTTTGAATAATAGACATATACATTTTGAATAAGGCGGAACAAAATGAAATTTCTGTCTCTGATTATTTTCCCCCAAAAATACATCCTCACGAGCAAGAGTCACTAAATATTTTTATGTCATAAATTAGCCCCTGGCTTCTCACGCTTATTTTTTGGGGGAAGCCTTATTTGGCAAGAGCACCTTGCAAGGCGAGTTCATCCTATCAAATTGTTTGTGACTGATTTTCCTGGAATGTTCTTTTCAGTAAATTTCGCTGATTGGTTCAGGCATAAAGTACTTGTCCTCGAATTAGATTTCCCGAGAATACACTTGTTTGGGATTTCTAGCGCTAAATCATAACTTCTTAACCAATAGAAATGTTTACGTGTTGTAACCAAAATAACACGTGCGCCATGACTTTTCTTCAAATTATCGCAGTCAGCAGATTTGTTTTACCATACCGTCTTTTTAATTCTCCGAGCCAGAACATTATGAATGGTATGAGTTGATGAGTTTAAATGAGTTAAAAGAAACCAGCAAAGAATCCCTTCTGTATTGTTGCGTTGTGAAGTAGTATATAAACACTGTGTTTATATAGTCTAATGGCCACAAAATAAGACAGAATATAAAAGTTTTGGTCTGTGGGGTTATTATCAATGATTTCCAACTCCCTGTTCTATTTAAATCAAAACCATCTCTGCCCTCTAGTAATGCATCTATATTTTCTGTTAGTTATGTTTGCCGGCCATGCTTTGATAAAAAACGTGTAAGGAAAACTTTTGATTGCGCAACATCAATTTATACACAGAACATAGTTTTTATCACTTCTCAACCGCATGTGCTACTTCGGTGATTAAAACATGGTAAGTCATAGTACTCTATTGGTTGTAAAGGTACCGTTTCCCCCAACAGTTGGCCTACATGGGTTATATGATTGGAGAGATTCCCAGGCAGGTACTTTTAGCCTTAAACAATCAGTAAATATTACCTGAAAGAAAATTCCGCTAAAATCAGTAACAAACAATTAAAATTGGAGGAACTGCCTGCAAGGTGCTCTGCCATATAAGGCTTGCCCAAAGAAAAGTGCCCTGAGAAACCAGAGGTACTACAATGTAACATGAAAATCTGAAAGTCTGACCTCTGGTGCACGAGAACTCCAAAAATAGGAAGTAGACCTTTTTTATACTTTAAGATAAATATATATTAAAAAAAGAGGGTCGGACTTTTCCATTTTTATATTTTGACTATTTGACAATAGACTTCAAGTAGACAAACTTTCACATTGTAGCATTGTAGACTTCTAAAATAACACTGTCAAGCAATTAATACCACAGCGTTTATGCAAGATCTTAAAACACGCTTGAGAAAACTAAATTCTAAAGAGGTCTTTAGTTACATTTAATCTTGAAAACTAGCAATCCATATGAATCTAAGTTGTAATGTTTTGATTGATTAAATTTGAGATACTCATACCTTTACAAAATCTAGTGAGTCATACATGTAATGCCATAGACTTGTCAAAATCAATGTGTAAGTAGCCAATTGGGTATCGGTAAATATCCCTTCGTTGTAGAACCACTTCAATGATGTAACAACAAACTCTGAAAAAAAAATCAAAAATAATTTTGACAGTAATTAAATTGATCTGAATTGTTTTTATTTAGTATACTCATTTTATCTCAAAGTGTATTTTGGTTTTCTTTATTTTATAATAATTAAATTACAATTGATTGATACTTGTTATCACCTCATGTTTACATAATGTACTGCTTATTCCTTATGCGAAATATTGCCTAATAAACAAAATGAAACTACTTGTTACCATTTTATAACCATATTTTCAGCGTAAAAATTAATAGCTAGGACTTTGGCATTGTTATTAAATACTTTTTAAAAGTTGAATAATGTTTCAAAATAGATCGAATTTTAAAAAGCAACACAATATCTTGTTGTCATTAATGAGCGTATAGCCATACCAAATTTATTCAAAAGGGGATTTTGAGTACTCCGGTCTATATTGCAACACACAGTAATCGCATTGGGATAGGAGACTGAGAAGAAAAGTAAAATGCTGAAGCATTGTGCTGTTCCTTTCTTTTAAATAATGGAGGTCACAAGTTTCCAAAATATAAACACTTATCAAAGAAATGGGTTATTTTAATACGGCAACATAAAAAGAAACCAATTAAGTCTTTCATCTGATATGATGCTCTAGAATTTCCACCTGGGAGTCAAATTACATGTACAAAGATCCTTCTGTGACATGTACATATTCATAGAACAATTGAACCTTATCACTTATGACCTATCTATCAATTTATTTTCATAATATCAGTTGCCGATAAATTAATGCAAGTAAAACATAAGCCTACGCCTCGAAATTGACAGTAAAAATGATGCCATAAATATTCAGCATTATACATTTTCAACTAGTGTTTTAAAATTTCCTGGCTATCATAGCCGAACAGAAACTATCATGCCATGGTGTGCTATTCTGTATTCCTGTGACAATGTCTCGGATCTTAATCAATTCATTTGAATATCTCTTGAAGACATCCCGGAATGTGTAATATTGTAGAGCAATATTTAAGTATTTTTAGATATTCCATATTCATATTATTTTATTACATTGTTTTTCCAAAGAACTGATACAGTTTAAAATGTCAAGATAAATCATATCATTATTCTCCACGAAATTACAAATTTAATATTCAAGCAGTACGCGACAGTACAACTATCCTAGACAAAGATAATAACTGGAATTTACTTCTTTTTAAAGAATCTCTTTATATTAAAAAACTCAATTCAGTACTAAATAATGGCATTAAAGCCAGTAGAGATCTTTACCTTTTTTAAATAGCAAGTGTTAAAAGTAGACTTGCAGATTTTGTGTTTGGCTTAAGGCAAAGGATGATTTTCATAAAAGTTGTTTTTGTACCTGAATT